>JBBPOH010000771.1:0-10406 GCA_038091335.1 Phylloporus arenicola | reverse complement strand
CACCAGCAGAATATCAAATAGCGCTCCTGGAATGCTACCGTACTCGGAGATGACTGGGCTGCGATTATACTCGGGGCTGCAAACGCCTACATCAACGATGCGAATGACTATAACTAATAGCATAACGAAGTCACCACAGAGTCACGGTAGAATGTGTTCAGAATACGCACAAGTGATACCACTGTGAGGGCCGGCCATTAAGAAAATGATAACAACATTGACGGCAGCGACAAGGAAGTAAAGAAAGAATAGAATCTTTTGAATTCTTCTTGGTTGATTGAACATAACCGAGACGCGAAGAATCATGATCGCTACATGCGTAGGGTCAAACCCACACTTCGTAATGTAACCGGGGAATACAGACCATGCATCGCTGTGATGTAAATCATAGCCGCCCACATGTGAATCTGGCTCAAAACTTGACCTGAGAGGAAGCATTTGCTCAGCGCCTGGACACTGCCCACCGGGCGACTTACATCTATTATTTTGAGAACCAAAACATTCGTGATTGTAAGTTGGCCTTGCAGAATGTTGTAAGGAATTATACTCACGCCTAGACCAAAATCAGTAAGACTCAACATCACACAGAGGACAGACCGATTCGGTTATATACAAAGGAACGATTCCCGACCCTGTCAGAGACATTTCGTAACCATCTCTTGAAAGTGTAGAGCGCCCTACCTAAGCCCGCAAACCTGAGTTCTCGCATGAGTGGTGAGAGACTTGGAAGAAGATTGCAACATACAATGTGATCGCGAGCCCACAATATCGCGCCTAGCATGATCGTCATCAATTTGGGACATATTCGAAACACTCGTTTACATTACCACTACAAAAAGTGTGGACATGGTGGACCAAGGCCACATCTAAGGAGAATTGACGCGAATCCTTTCAAAAATGTTGTGGCTCACCCATACAAGTTCAACCTATGCGCAAGTGAGAGATAAAACGGGAATAGAAGCGTCGAAAACACACACCTCGCGTGAAAAGGTGAGAACTGAAAACAGGATCGGTACCTGCGTAACACAGAAAGCAACAAGCGTACCGTAGTCATAACAAACTGCTGTCATACAAGCAACTGCGCAGATAGCAGGTAGGGAACCTGAGAGAGGACTATGTCATAAGGTTGATGCTCACCAAAAACGAAATCAAGCGATTCAAGAAACTGGAGCTGACTAAACGACATGCAGACACTCGGAAGAGACGAAAGGAATCAACCGCCCGCTATAAGAGGACTTTTCACACAAGCACTGTATCTCTGCAGCACCCAACCGCCAACTTCTGCCACGGGATAGGCACCGAACTGAATGATGGTCGCCATGTTCTTGATATGTAGAACGAGATGGTCATCACTGTCATGCCAGATATGGCGGGTTTCAGATTACCGGAACGCAAGCCTCAACGAACAGAGAGCGTAAGTGGTCTGTAGTCTCGGAGTGTTCTTGTTCTTTCTCCAGTAGCCATGTCCTTCATTATCGTGGACTATTCGTGAAGCTTCCTTTGAGACAAGGCATTCCTGCTCCTGGGCCCTCTGAGGGCCTCCTAGGGCGGGTACTCGGGTAACCTGCGGGTCGGCAACGGGTGGGTTACGGGTGGGTACGGGTACCCAGGGAGCTCTAACTACCCGGGTGGGTCTGGGTCTGGGAGGTGAAATTCGACCCGCAGTCTGCTAGACAGCAGATGGAGTCATATCGCCGGTACATCCGCCTGTTTCACCATGCTCCGACTTGGCACAACTGGCGAACAGGCTACCAAGAACGTTGGATTCCACCAAGACGGTGCTGATTCAGATTTTACTACAGTGGCCTGATGTGAAAGCTATTTGTAGGACATACGGTCAGGGTGCTCCTCCCGAAAGCGATGCCACAACTTGAGTGTCCGTATGTCAATGTGGAGAGCCTTGCTAGTCTGTTTAAACTGTGCTGGACCTTGCGTGCTCCTTGGGTGTGTGGGGTCCGAGTTTTGCGTATCATCCGCTTGGTCAACGGTCCGGCCTTTGCAAACTGGCCTGACGTGATACAAGTCGCAGCGGTTGCAACACCATCAACGATCGAAAGGCATTAGCAACTGCGCAGTCTACCGAATCGCGATGGGTATGTCTGAATGCCTTTTCGACTTGGAGCTCGATGATTTCTGGCGTCTGTCCCAAGAGAAGTGCCCTGACAAGAAGATGAGGTACTTTGAGGAGAACCATGACTGGCGGCCTGAGGATGTAAGAGAAGTCAGACGGCTCTGGCGAGAATCGCACACAGCCAAGGATTCAATTGATGCGAACGTTTTGGTTTACCAACACAGCTCCTCATGTGTCCTCCAGCGTTGTCATGCAAAGGCGCCATTGTTCTCAGCGTTCAAAGTGAGCCCAAGAACAGCAGCCGCCAGCCCATCCAGGTCGACAAAATCGCACGACAGCATCGTATTTTTCCAAGAGTACATTTCCTTCTGTGAGTTTCGGATATTGTGAAACTGTGAAAATGCGGCAGTTAAAGTCACGAAAGGGGCAGATAATTTTACCTCTCGTTCATTGGATACACCTCGTGGGGCGAGACCAGTCATAATGTGACGAATATCGTGCATCGCATGGAGACAGCCATGGCCATCCTGACTGTGTGCTACGCTCAACGACTACGTGTTAGCGGAGGAGCGGAGCACACAACTAGAACATAAAGTCCCAGCCAGGCGTAGCGACGCCTTCGCGAGTAAGCAGTGTGTGTTGTCTCCTGCGCCACAGATCGGACCCAAAAATGTGTGCGGATGGGCGTATAAACCCTGAATTTTGACCCTGTTCGCGCTGAATCGTTGGCGTTGTCGCAGAGACTTGGGGGAGGAGTGATATGTGATTATGTAATACTCTCCAAGTCGTACTCCCTCGGGTAAGCACAAGGTAGGCAAGTCGTTCCTACCATGCCCCGCATTCGAAAAAGTATGTGTCTATGATCCAGAGGTGTTTTCGTGTCCAATGAGATTATCCCAGAGACCTCCAAGCGCGGTACGGTCCGCCAGCGCGAGAGGATAAAACACAAGGTCTCCGAGCACCACAAAAAGGCCAAGAAAAAGGCCCGAAAAGACAAGGCGGCTGGCAAGCGTATGTAGCCCTCGAATACGTTTTCGGCGCCCCATCTGATCACACCCGCAGCGGTGCAAAAGAAATCGAAAAAGGATCCAGGTATCCCGAACAACTTTCCGTATAAAGATCAGATCCTCGCAGAAGTTGCGGAACAACGACGTCAAGTACGTTCGCGTCGAGGCTGTGCTCCACGCAGTGTCTCAATCACTTTGTCATAGGCAGCTGCAGAGAGGCAGCGTCGAAAAGAAGAAAAACGCGCAGCTGTAGCTGGCGACGATGTCAGAGACACCGAGGAGGGTCCAACACCAGATGACATGGACGTCGACGAAAACGATGGCCGAGGCTTCGATGGCATCATGTCATTGCGACCAGCCCCCATTCCCGAACACAAGGACGACAGTGATGTTGACAAGGAGCGGATACCTAGCATACCCGTCTTTCCTGGTCCATCAACGCTGCGCGAAGTTGTGCAGAAGGCGGACATGGTCCTGCATGTGGTCGATGCACGAGACCCTGCTGCGGGCATGAGTGATGCGTTGACGGAGGCTGCATGTGGCAAGTTGACAGTGCTACTGAACAAAGCAGGTGTGTGGCACGCGGACGGGGATTTGCAAACTCATATGAGATTCCAGACACTGTTCCACGAGAATCGCTCGCACGATGGCTCGTACACCTACGGAGGTCGTATACCGTACTTCCGTTTAGAGTGTCATCTGGTTTCATGCCCTCTGGGGCACCGAACAAGAAAGCCCAGCCGATACCCAAGGATGATGCGCTGGGACTTGGTGGCCTTTGGAAACACCTCGACAACTTTGCACGGCCGAAAAATAGCGAGGAGCTTATCGTTGCCGTGACTGGAGTGACAAACGTAAGTGTCAAGCAACTGTCTAGATCCGAAATTTACATCATAAATGAGTAGGTAGGTAAATCGGCTGTCATCAACTCGATTCTCGGCTCGGATGTGTTCTCGATATACAGTACGTACACGGCTGCCTCGGCGAGAGGGCCATCCACTACGACGAAAGCTCAAGAAGTGGTGGTCACGATCCCTGACAATGATGGACGGAGAGTGAGGTTCATTGACACGCCGGGATTACGGTTTGAGCGCGTGGAAACCCTGACTGACCAAGAGAGAGAGGCGATACGAGCACGAGATATTCTATTGCGGTGTAGAGGGCGCATCGACCGGCTCAAAGATCCACTATTTGGAGGTAGGCGGGGAATGTCTGAATGGTATTCTTGGACTGATTTGGGCAGTGACACATATCGTAACGCACGCCGACGCACAGGATCTGATGTTGGCGTACAACCTGCCCGCATTTTTACAAGGGGATGCAACGAGGTTTCTTGCGGGGCTAGCACGGGTGAGTGGGCTGATTAAAAAGGTATGTATTAAATTGGATGTGCTGGATATGTGATATTTATGGCACGACAGCGGGGCGTGTTGGATCATGCAGGGGCGGCGCGAATTGTGTTGCGAGACTGGAGCGCGGGGACGCTGATGCGATACACGATGCCTGAGGAAACGTTTGGGGAGATGGGGGAGGGAGACGAGGCGGTGTTGGAAACGGTGAGAAGCAGGAAAGAGCTGCGCAAAATTGTGAAGCTGGTCAAAATGGACGCGGGGGTAAGCGACGCGCGCGATCTGGAGTGGGACGTGGAGTACGAGGAGGAGGAGGAGGAGCCGGACCGAATGTCGAAATAGCCATGACGTCACACATTCAGTATCAGACCGGATTTGGCAAGAGAAAAGCGCGTGGGTTCCATGAAACGCATCTTTCATCCTCCCTCCTCTCGCCTCCTCCCGCCCCTCCTTTGTCGTGCTCATCGTCGTCGGCGATGGCGAGGCCAACATTCATACAGAGGGTGCTCGGGCGACCCTCACAAACATACTCGACAGCGACGACGGCCGACATCGAGGACGCATGCGAAGGACCAGCGTCGGTCAGCGGACATTCTCACTCGCCCCCGCCCATCGTCCCCACCCAGCTCAGCATCCGAGCCTTGCAAGACACAGACGAGCCCTTTTTCACACCCACGTCGTCGCCCTTCCACTCGGCGCCAAACTCACCCACAACAACGCCCCCCGCGTCCGCCGCGTCATCCGCCCTCTCCCTCCCAGACGTCCGCCCATCAGACTCACCAAAGACGTCTCAGAGGAAGCTCACATACACCGACGAAGACTGGGCGAGGGACGTCCGCTGGCTCGTCGCACCCCGCACGGACAATCACAAACCCAAGTCGAAACAGGCTAAGCGGCGCAGTGCTCCACCCTCCGTACACATTCCCGCCTCTCGCTCTACCCCTTCCCTCCTCTCACACCTGCCCCAGCCACTTCCACACCACGCTTCCCCGCGCTCATCCAAGTCCAAGGGGATCGGAAAAGCCAAGGTCAGCACCGCCAGATCCGTTGTTGGCATGTCCGCCTTGCTCGAGGTCGAGGAAGACTCGGACCCAGATCTCTCTCTACCCTGTGTTCACGACACTCCCGTCCCACAAAGGCGCTCCACCGTCTCCCGCTCTCCCGAACACTCACCAAATACATATAATAAGCCACGTGTGTCCTCGCCGCTTCGCTCAACCAAGCTCTCTAGACAACGCAGCTTTTCATTTCCGCCTCTCATGCTTGTCGGCGATCAACCTGGCCCGTCCAACACGGATCCTTCCCACGCTCCACGCCGTGCGCCCAACCCTGCTTCGCGCCCATTTAACACAGCTTCTCAGACCGCGCCCTCGACTTCAAAGTCACCTTATACGTCCCCCGCCCCAAATGCCCTTGACGCCCTTGCCGCACACGTCTCATCGTCAGATTCGCATGATACATTGCCTTCTACGGGCACTCGTGGCTACACAAACCTCGTCCTCCCTCATGCCGTAACTTCCCCCTCTTTGGCTCTGGACAATGGTTCCCGAGTCTGGAAAATTGGCAATGCCAGGCAAACTGGTACTACTGTTCGTGATACCATCGGTATTGGACTCGGGCTGGGAGATCAGGTCGATCTATCCCGTGCACGGCTTGCTCAAACAACAATGGCTAGCGTGGAGATTGTCCGCGGCATTGCAGCAACTTCCGGAGCAAATCGCAGGTCCCATAAATCTCGCGGAAGCGTCTTTGGCATGTCATGGTTCTCCAAAGATAAGCCGTCTGCCACGTCCAACGAAAAGAATCCCCGCTCGAATACGGACTCTCCGCTCGGCTTTACCGCTTATCGCACTCCCCCCGTTTACGTTGGCGCCGGTTCTGTCTTGGTGCAGGTCTGGGGCGTCGGCCTAGATGGCACAGATGCGCGCCTCACGGGTGTACACCCTCCGCGTGCCAGCTCATCACTCCCAGGTGCTCCGTATGGTACCAAAACGCCGAAAGCGAGCGAGAAGGACAAGGGGCGGAGTCCGGCCGTGGGTTATATCCCCGGCCGTTCGTTCGTTGGTCGCGTTTTGGAAGTCGGATGGGAAGTCGGCATGGATGTGGCAAAACGCGGCGATTGGGTCATTGGATTGATGTCTGTACACAAGGTTAGTCATTACTCTTCGTTTCAATATCGAATTGACACTGTCTATTCAGTGTGGTGCATTGGCTGAGTTCATACTCGCCGACCGACATCGTGTCCATCGCATCCCAAATCCTTTCATGCATTTGAAATACCCATTTGCTTCTGTTTCCCAAACGGACACGACCATCGAAACGGACGGCGATGTTTCTATGCAACAGGATTCGCCGCTTCCCGTCGAGGAAGGTCTGACGATCAATGAACTAGCACTTTTACCGCTCTGCGGAGTTCCTGCGTATCGTGCTGTTCGTACGTTTCATCCGATCACACATCATTTGGGGAAGTCACAACTCCCATACGGTAATTCCCATCATGAACTACACCCTATCCTCCCTCCCCGTAGCGATAGGCACGATTTTAACGCAGGCGGAGACCACGAAGACGTTTCCATGCGGTTTCGATCATGTGACTCGAGACCACGTGTGCTCTTACTGCGGGCACATGATGGAGCAGGCGCACTTGCTGCGCAGATGCTCGTGCGCGAGGGATGGTCTGTATGGGCCCACGTGCCCGTGCCGTTCATGTTGCCAGGTGCTCATACGGAACTACCAGATGAATTGAAAGACGAGGAAGAGGAGAGGGAGCTCGACAATCAAAGGAATATCTTGCACCGCATTGAAGACAGGCTGCGTGGATGGGGAGTGGATGAGGTTATCTTTGTCCCAGTCACGTCGATGTCTCTTTCTGCGTTGTTTGATGTCTCAAACACGGCGCTGGAGGCCATGTCATGTTGGTCGTCGCCTTCTATCCACTTTCCTCGTTCACCCTCTTCTTCTCCAAGTATTTCACCGTCTCCGTTCTCTAGGTCGACGACTTCCACACCACTGTCGTCGCCCCACTCGTATGGGTTCTCGTCAAGCCATCTTTCATCCTCCCTTTCCTCATCGTCCCATCAGAATGCACTCACGACTCCTTATTCCTTTACTCCACTACCACTCACGCCGTACAATACCGAACAGGGTTCCATCGTCTCTCTCATGTCGTACTTGACCCGTTCTCGTGTTCGGCTCGATGCGATCCTGGACACCATGGGCGGCCGCGAAATATGGGATGCAGGCAGGCTACTTCTCAGCCGACCTGTGCGCGATCCTGCGCGCCAAGACCTCGACGCCCAGTTCACCACGCTGGTGGGCGACATGCCCGACCGTGTCGTGTCGACTGCAGGCGACAACTTTCGGGCAGGCGTGCGCGCACTACGGCTCGGGGGTGCCAAGGACCAGCACCCGCCCGAGGACAGTGGGTACCATGAATCCGTGAGCAAGGAAAAAAAGACGAAGGCGAAACCGCGGCCAGTCAACTACTCGTGGGTGAACGTGGTGTCGGACATTGACTGGGAGGGGAGCGATATTCACGACACGCTATGTGCGGTGGTGCGGGTTGCGACGGAGGGGATCAAGCCCATCGTGGGCCCGCCGGATTTCGTGAGCGGTGGGCGGGGCAAGGGTAAGAGGCGCGCAGCCGAGGGCATCGAGGAGGGCTTGTTGGGCAAGGTGGTGCCGTTTGAGAGCACGCCTGATGTGTTTGTGGTCGGGGGCGGGCTCGAGTATGGTGGGACGCTCGTGTCGCGGGTGGCTGCCTAGGTCGGTCACCAGCGATGGTGTCCGCCCGATGATGCGTCAGCCAGCTGACGTCGCACATGAACCTCTTTTCTTTTTAGCATAGACTTGATTCAAGGGCACAATGGATACTTTCAGGAGATATATTTTCATCTTATCATTTCACGCGAACCTTGTTTATATATTTTTCACATATGTATCGGAAGAACAGGGGTTATGCAATAGTTTCGTAGTTACTTGGGAAGGGACTCGTTCGCGACGCGCAACTTTGTGTATGTCGTCAAAGACTTTGTGACGTGGAAGCGGCGTATCTCAAAAACCTGACAGCATGACGCTAAAAAGAATTCATACAATTGTCAGTACAAAATACAATACATGGGTATCATATCCAACGAGAACCTAGTGTTGATCAGTATCCGATATCCAGCCCTGGCGTCCACGGGTCCAGGTATTTCGCACAGGTGCGATGATCGGGTTTCTTGGCCTTGGGTCATCTTAAAATTCAGACGATGGCGTGGCTTGCAGCATTCAAGTTCCACAGTTATCTTCACGAGGGGAAATCTACGGTGTAGACGTCCTTGTATTTGTAACTTGCAAGGCCTTCATGCATGTATTACCGACAAATCGTAAACTTGACCATGCGCGTCTTCGTCAATACTTGATAGAGTAACACAAAGTAGTAGAGCGATACGAAAGGCATGGTGGAATACAAGCAAGAAAAGTCGAAAGAAAACTTGAGACTTGATTTTTTTCTGATATACCGAACCAGGTGCTGGGTTCTTCAAGACAGGAAGTAACGAGAAACTTTGACAAACTTGAAGTCTGTTGGGTGTTGTCCGCCATGAACCCTTCACTTGTACGAGCTCGACCCTTTTGCGAGAAACAGACAGGTAAAGACAGAACATGACACATTCAGGCCGCCCGCTACTTCACCAACGGCCGCCATTTTCGGCATGGTTGGAAGTATTAGAGGCTCCGTTGGAGGGGCCATCGAATTCCCTACGGGGGCTGCTACCTCTCGGGGGGCTTCTTGAGTAACTCCTACGTCTCCTGTAATCAGGTGAGTAACGACCACTGCGAGCAGGCGGACTACGACGGTCACGCCAGTCACGGTTATCACGACCGTAGGGGTCTCGCTCCCCCCTGTCACGATCATGACGACGGTGGTCCCGGTCCCGGTCACGGTAAGACTCGCGGTACGAGTCACGATATTCACGGCTTGGATACGTGTCCCTGTGAGAACGACGATGGCCCATGTATTCTCCTGGGGTGGGTGCATGAGGGCGATCGGTGACCGAGTAGTCCACCCTGATTCGGCGCCCGTTCAATTCCTGCATTGCGTGAGCATAAGCGAAATATAGGGACAAGGACAACTAACAATGCCGTTCAGTTCCTGGATACAACGTGTTGCTTCTTCAACACTTGACATTTTGATGAAGCCGAAGCCACGGGAACGGTCGGACTGCTGGCATGGATTAAGAGTTGGGGCTTCGAAAGCAACGGCATGACACACCCTTTGATCATAGACAATCGTCACTTTTTCAACTCTTCCGAATCGACTAAACTCTTCATCCAAGTCACGTTCTTGAGTTCTAATGCTCAAACCGAACACACCCAACACCGCGGATGGGTTAGGCGCCTGCTTTGCCAGATGAGTTCAAGAAAACTGGGCCAAAAAAAAAGGCGAGCATACAATGGGAGCATGCGAAGGCCGTTTAGGAGGTGGGGATCTGCGTCGGTAAGGGCTCCTGAAACCGTTGTTGCTGCGCGCTGGGCTGCGGGAGCGGGAGCGCGCACGGGGAGCATCGCGGTCGCGGGATTCCGAGGCGGCTGGTGCCGGGGCATTATAAGCGTCAGAGTATGGGTCCACTGGAGCAGCTGCAGCTTCACCGTATTGCGACTGTAAGGGAAAAAAAAAAGTGAGTTGGGTAGTGCTTCACAGGGTTGAGGGGGGAAACAGACCATGATAGTTGGAGTCAGAAAACGAAAATTTGCGCGTGTTTGTATGCAAACTATTGATTCAGACTCCGCAAACTTGAACCTTATTTTTGATACTGTACAGTTTTGCAAGCCTCCATCCACCGCGGCCCCAGCGCTCAGATCAGAACACATCGGCAAGACCAAGATGGTGAGCTCGTCGTCTAAAGTCGTCCAGCCATTGTCTCATCCAGTCTCTGTGCAGGGTATTGATCTCAAGGCTCACCACGTCAAGAAGGCTCAGCGCACAGCGCCCAAGAG
>JBBPOH010000770.1:0-10407 GCA_038091335.1 Phylloporus arenicola | reverse complement strand
TTAGTCGTATATCGCGGCAGCGTGGCGTTGCAACCGCCTACTTTGACTCAGTGGCCGGCCCTTCAAAGAATCAGATGGCAGAAACAATAACAAACGTCACAATAAACATACCTCTTGGATCAACTTTGGACTTCACATTCGTCCGTTGGCGCCAAGCGATACCAGGGCCACTTGAATAGTGAGTAGTGTTACTTTTTAGCAGCGTATTGTATCAATCACTACTTATGCGCACAAGATCGGAGCATTCGCGAATATGACTGGCCGAAGATTAAGCTGTCAGGTTCGAGTCAGCGAGTGGCGATCCAGAATCTCCCAAGATTTGACCCGAACCTCGAAGAATCATTGTCAATCGAGAGCATCGACTCGGTGACAATGTCTGTCAAGAAATATTCATTGGCAAGATTCAGATTACTGTGCATATCTACCGTTGCTAGCATTTTTTATCTACTATCAATCAATATGGAACCATTGTGTACCTTGAGTGCTACAGCAGCTACAGCTACCGGCACGTTGAGATACTTACCTCTGGGACAGACGAGCAAAGCGGCGCGGCGCACTTCTGACTCGACTCTCGGCAAATGTCGGAGTTCTGCGGAGTTCGTTCGATGGACTGGCACAAAACTCTGCCGATTATCGGAATCCCGATCCAAGTCCTCACGCTCTTTAAAAAGAGCACCTAGTGTCTGTGTTCTCTTTGGTATCCCCAGCTCGTGAAAATGGCGACCGAACGTGACCCATTATTGTCCAGTACGGACACTAGCGTTGGTGTGTACACCTCACACAATAAACCGCAACTGAGTTCGCCTCTCGGGCCGCTTGATATCCCGCGATCAACACGATACGCAATTCTAGCTGGCCTGTGGTCTGCCACGTTTCTTTGGGTCAGTGGGTAGTCATGTCTAGACATTCTCAAGTTTGTTTTTAACGCCTTGTTCGGTAGGCATTGAATAGTGCGTACCATTCTCTCAGTGTGGGGCCAATCTAAAATTGAATCCGCAGCCACATTGGTGGCTACATGTATGTCACTTTTCTGAATTGTGGTCTTCATTGAACCATTTCCGGGTGCAGTACTTCCATCTATATCTTCAGAGTTCAAAAAGTCCAATGAAGCCAGTTGGCTGGGGACATCGTAAATGCTCATGGTGTACCTATAACATCACAACTCATGTCGTGATTCCCAGATACCTGTTGGCGGTTTGCACCTTTACGCCACTTTACGGTCGCTTGTGCAACGTTTTGGGGCGGAGACGTGCAAATCAAACTGCAGTCATTGTCGCTGCCTTGGGAACCGCAGCATGTGGGCTTGCAGGCAATATGGAAATCCTTATTGCGGCTAGATTCGTATGTTGCGTGAGTTCTGTGCGTTGGATATGAATTTAATGCTTGGTAGCTATCGGGGCTCGGTGGAGGAGGAATTCAGACAACTGCGAGGCGAGTCCTGAACTACTCTGCAGTGTAGGACCCAATCTAATCTTGATGGTGATCACACAGTATTGTCATCAGCGATATGTACAGTTTGCGTGTGCGTCCCCGTTTTCTAACAATTACGTTGGGATGATCATTAATACGGCACAGTCCAGGGGCCTGGCACAAGGGGTTGCCGCTCTATTCAATGGTGTATGTTTCCCATCCTCGCTTATTTTCTGGAGTTACACACTCCCTTTAGCTCGGTATGGGACTAGGAGGACCCATTGGGGGTATTGTTAGTGACACGTAAGGAACCGTCTGTAGCTTGCCGAACTATTAATTTATTTGATTCCAATAGGTTTGGATGGCGATGGGCCTTTATTATGCAGTTGCCCCTTTTTGCTTTATCACTCATTTTAACCTCATATAATCTACACTACGTCACCCCCGTAAGTCAGACTGTTCCAAGTTCCGTACAAACTGTTTCACATTTGTGCAGGGTAAGGCCAAGAACGTCAAGGACGTACTGAAGAGAATAGACTGGGGTGGGAGTATCACGCTTTTGGTAGCGGTATGTGGATATTCTGGCTAAGTATAACCACGGGGATCAACTGATTGTAATAGGTGGGAGCTTTCTTGGTGTTCCTGAGTACAAAGTACAACGAGGACTACACGGTATTTTTTTTCTTGCCTTTCGTAATTTAGAGTCTGAACTTGGCCTAGTGGGACGATCCCTGGGTCATCGTACCGCTTGTCTTGGCCTGCATAACCTTTGTTGCATTTATAGTGGTGGAGTTATTGATTGCCCCAGAACCTGTGCTCACGCCGTCCCTATTGAGGCAGCGAGTCCCTGTTTTGGTGGGGATGAGCAACTTTCTGGTCGCTTTGTGCAACTTTGCGGTCATGTATTTCTTCCCCACGTGGTTCCAAACTGTATCCTTGACGAGTGCGTCCATAGCTGGTGAGATACACCTTTTATGATGTACGCTCTTGTAAACTGACAACGAGAAAGGCCTTCATCTGCTTCCCAATAGTATTGCCTTGTCTGTCGGCGCTCTGTTCGCTGGGTGGGTCGTTCGTATTTGTATCTTTGCATTTAGAATTACTTGACTAGTTGGCAGATGGATGATGCATCGCACGGGAAAATACAAAATGCTCAATGTTATTTTCGGCTTTTTCCCATTCATAGGCATTGTCTTGATTACGCTGATACATGAAGACTCGGGTCCGCTTCAAACATGGCTCAGCATCGTGATTTTTTGCGTTTCATCCACTGTGTCACATCATGCTGACTTGAAACAATAGATTCCGTTGGGCTTTGGAAATGCTGTGGTGTTCCAGACAGTGCTGAGTACGTGCATATCCCAGCTCTCTGATAAAGCATCAATTGAATCCTTGTGCCTCTTAGTTGCATTGCTAGCATTTTTACCCGGTGAGTGATGGATAATGGGCAGTACCATCAGGCTGACGGTGATGGACAGAGGACCAGGTGGCTGTCGGTACAGGTTTCGGACAGGTTTTTCGTGGCCTTGGTGATTGGCGGGAACTACTACCTTTGCTGTGAATGCTCACTAACGTGTCTGTGTCCAGGACAAGTATGCGGTGTCGCAGTCTCGTCCGCCCTCTTCCAATCCAAACTTAACGCAGAGTTGCATGCCCGCATTCATACGCCCGACGCAGACGAGGCAAGGGTCACATTCATCTTCGCTCTTTGAGAAATTCACTTACTGCGATCACTTGCCACAGGTCATCAGCCGCATTAGACATTCGACAATGCTGGTTGCACAACTTCCGCCTGACCTCCAGCGGGCCGCGAGGGATGCATATGCAGTCTCTCTTCGTGCAGTGTTTTTACTTGCGGCATGTTCAACGCTGTTGGCGTACATTGTTCGACTTCCTGTCAGTACTACTATCGTCCTTACATGTTGTGCTGACCTCAACCTCGTGTTTCCAGATTCCAGAGAAAACTCTCGAGTTCGGCAAGAGGAGGAAAGCAGACTTTGAGTCGGGTGCGTCTCGTGCGGAAGCACAGACGGCATCATCCGCACGCGCGATCCGTTCGGAGGACGACGAAGTGGCCGAAGGGGGTGAGGAAGATCGTTTGTTAGGTGGCACGCAAGCACAACGCTCTTCATGACCATTACACTCTTTAACTATGACGATGAGGATGCATACCATCATATCTACGAAGCATCTCTTTTCTCTTATCCATATAGCATATACTTTTGCTTTTGACTTGCAGAGACCAACTGAAATGCATACAGTCATCCACCGGCACTTTAAACAAATGCCTACTGCTCACGAGAATGAACATTGATCCACATTGCAAGTCAAGTAAGATGAGGGCAATGTTCATGCAGACTATGTACAGTAGTTCTCTGACAAAATAGCTCATCTGATGTGATGATGATTTGTCTTTTCTGTCCAAAATCTCAGTATATGATAATTTGCCACCCATGGAAATAAGCCAGATACACGAAAAGCAGTAAAATATAAGTTCACATAGGTCTATTGAAGGTTATAACATTATATGAGATGTGAATCAGGGCCCGCTAATCAAGCCAGCATCATGCTGGTTGAGCGAGTCGAAATGGCACCCATCAGCGCTTCAGCGCTGGTGCGTCGCATGATATGCCATAAAAGGAAATGCCTGATTGACTGGCGTGTGACAAAGCCACTTACCAAGAACGTTTTGCGCATCTGGGAGGAAGAAAGGGACCTCGCAAAGCACGAGAAGCGGAGAGTTGGGTGGGCAAAGCCAAAGGGTGGCAAGCTGGAGGGGGCACCCCCAAGGCCGCATGGGGCCAACAGCAACACCGTCGAAGCACAAGAAGGTGGGAATGAACACGACAGCGATGAGGGCATGCGGTCTGATGGTGGGAATAGTTAGAGCGCTGATCCTCGATAACGCTTAGATCTGCTCTGATACCACTGATATACCATATTTGTGCGCCGGTATAGCACGATAAGGACTCTGTTCTTGCAGTCGAGTTGGCCACTAATTTCTCAACACTTTACATGTTATATTCCTTATAGTGTAGAGACAGCCTTAGAGTACCATACATCTACTATTTCTGATCTCGAATATTTGTGGTGTTGTGTTTGCTACATGACCGCCAAGTTAGCTGTTTAAAGTGACGGTGGATGACTGTACTTGTGCGAATGCCTTGTGTTTACGTCCTGAGCGTACCGCATCTCGATCGAACGCAAATATGAAAAAATTTCGTCACAGAAGATGCAGAAGTAATGGAAGGCGGCTGAAACCGCGGAACATGCCATGCTTGGGTATTACCGGACTGTCATTACCGGACTTTGCCAAGTGTTCGATTTCGATCGGCCGGATAACGCCGTGCGTAAGGTGCCTACCCAATATTGCACACTGCAGGCGTGGAGGGCACCACCAACGCTGCATCGGGCTTCCTTCCAGGAACGCCCAATGAGTTATCAAGTAGAGCATCGTGACAGGACGAGATCCACGGATGCCCGAGATGGGCAAGGCCCTCAGTACAGGGTCCACCCCATGCATGGATTAAGTATGTATGAGCCATCATGGGGTCGTGGCGACGTAAGAGCCATAACCTTGTTTTTGAAATGGCAAAACCCGAGCGAGCTATCGATGCAGTGTGATTTGTCCGATAAGCCATGGCGCTTCCTCTCGGGCGAGGACGGGATGCACGAGATATGCGTGAGTTGGGAACGGATGGTGAGTGAGATTATTTTGGCTCCAGAGCCCGCAGAACCACCTGAAACGTTGGTGACGGCTGGAAAAATACAAATACAGAAACGTCGGGGATAAAGAGAAGAGAAGAGGGGAAAAACGCGAGGATGCAAGACACTAGAAAACCTGTGCGCAGAGCCCATCCAAGAAAAACACCTCTGATGCATCACCAGTCCGGCACATCATTTTACGTTTTTCGCCTCTGTGCATTTCGTCGTTCGCCTTCGACACATACGAATGTGACGAGGACGTCTCCGGTAATGGTTAGACCGTGTGGCGTGATGTGGATCAACCCGGGATTTGAGCCCGAGGAAGGCAAGTAAGTCGCGGCGGGTACCTGTTTGCTATCGTTGCTTGCCATCTGTTCAAAACCGGGGGAAAAGGTAACCATCAACTCAGAGATCGAGACTATCAGAAGGAGGCAAACGTGAAAAGGGAAAAAGGAAGAAACGAGGCTTGGGGTAAAAGAGGGGAGGTGAATCCCACATACCAACGATGAATCATTTTCAAACGACCATTTGTAGGATTGTCCGTTGAGTGCTGTAAACGTTCTCGCCCTTTTTTCATTATCGTTACATCATTTGGATTTTTCATCAAAGAAGAGGACGCGGGGAGGGAAAAGAGGCAAGGCGAGGGTTAAAAACACTGTCGGAGAGGGACGGAACCTGGCCAATGGAGGGTGCCACTCACGAACTGAAAAATTTGCTCCGATTGATGTACAGCTCGTGGCCGTGTACGACGACCGTACAGGGTCTCCCAGATTGCCATACTACACGGCCGACCTCGGCTTGGCTCAAACCATCCATGCTTACCCGTTTGATCGTCGTCGTCGTCGAGCTGAGGAAGCTCGGCGTATCTATCCGATAAAGAATCTGGCCCTCTGGCGATACGAGGACGGTATTAAACGGACTATCCTGTGCGAACGAAAAGTTCATCGAGCTCAAAGCTAAAGTGATTGGATGAGGATGGGGGGATGCGACGACGCGACGAAAAGAGTGACGAGCGACTCTGTCAAGGAATAGCTAGGAGACCGTGCCGAGAGAAGACTCGGATTCTGCCACGGTGGGCGCCCTGGGCGCAGCTCGCTGTTTCACCGACGACCATTGGAAAGTGAGTGTTATGGACGTCAGCTTGGACGAACAAGACTGAAAGTAGCCTGCAAACCAAGGATCACTGCCTTCGCTTCGAGGGCAATGCCTGAGGCAGTGTGTAACCGCCTTTCTGATTGGTTCCACTCAATGGGGTTACTAAGAACACTTGTCACACCACTTTCGTACAACACTTCAAAAAATAATGTCCATATCCGTTTTACAGATCATAAATCACACATTAAAGAACCCCATTCATAGGTGTATGCCCCAGCGCCCCCTACCAAAACAAAACAAAAAAACAAGACAACGCGATCATGATCAACACAAGCGTAGCTGGCAACGTCATGATCAGAACAGACAGATAAAACACGATGTGAAAAGGCCAACCTTAGATATCATCAACGGTCACCATCATCGATAACCGGCTACGCTTGTACGTCCGCGGCGCATCCAAGTTGAGTGGTATCCGCCGCATCGGCCTCCCAACTGCATGCACCCTGTTCAACAGGATCCCAGCGACAGCCTTGCATCGTGCCTCGCGATCCTGCGCGAGCCTCTGCGCCGTCCTCTGACGGACCAGTGCATCCAGATACGACGGCCGTGGCATTTTCACAGTGAACGACTGCGATGCTAGTCGTGTGCGCTGATACGGTGCGAGGTGGTCGTTTTGAACAGTGGGGACAGGAAGCGCATGGCAGTCGTCAAACGGGTTGTCTTGTGGAAAGTGAACAGCTTGCGCAGTGTTTGCGCGCACTGGTGGTGGCTGTCGGTGGACAGGTGGGGACAGCCGCCTGTAGCTGGGGGGTATGGAAACGGAGATGACGCGCCATGCACCCTCGCTTAGTCCTGGAGGTTGTCTGTCGGGCAAATCCGGTATGAGGCCTACGAACTGCTTGGGAAGTCTAGGAGGATACGATATGCCAGAGAAAGTGCCATGGATGGTGTGGACGGCGTGAATGGGGGCAGACATTGCGACAGAGACCAGGGACTAGGAGGAACGGATGATGCGGCGGGTGGGAGGAGACTGAATAGCATCAACAGTTTATAAATCAACCATGTACAGCCGAGGAACAATTCTGAAACGAGAAAAAAAACAAGTCGACTCCCACAGTTCCCTGTTTGGTCACAATGAATGGATTCTTCATCACCTCATGGCCCTTGTTTTTGTGGTTGCCCTTGAGACTTTCGCGCTTGCTGTTTGCAATTGTAGTCCAGCACAATAACCACCTCTACGCCCAGGGAACGCCTCAGTCGAGCCACTGAGTCACCCCAACCAGGCAAGATTGTTGGTCCTCACTCGCTTGTCCTTGTCTACCGAAGCCCATCAGGCTCGATCCTCGACGACCCATCGATATCGGTTGTCTCCGTGTCCACGGTTTCTTATCATGCTTTTATTGCCCCACCATCACCCTCTTCTCACCCGTGACTTGTTTTCCAAAACTTTGCTCGCCACAGCCTTGATTTTGGAATACACGTGTTCAATTTTTATCGTAAAGACCCTGTTCTCGAGAGGAAACTTGGTTAACGGTTTCACGCCTTGGCACGGTGAAAGCTTGTGGATGCACGTCACACACTACACTCACTGGCAGCCAGCACCGCTATGTTCCAACTCGGGTAGCAGCTTGACTAATCCTGTCGACGAAGTCAGACTCACGCTCTACAAACACTGATAACGGTGGAGCATACGGGTGAGAGGAGCAGTAATGCCTTTTGAGACGCGCACTTTGTCACAATTGCCTTTGACGAGTGATCCAACGATCGTGCTTCCGCTTTCATCCGTGCATGTCACTTGCTCAAGGTTGGGACAACACTTGATGATCTCATGCGCAGAAGAAGGCAGAGATATCATCCTCACGGAGGGAAATCGTTTACCCTCAAACCCGTTTTTGATAGCGGTTGTCATCTGGGTATGTGCGTGTATGACTGCCAGAAAAGGTTTGTGATGTGATGTGACACGGAGGAAGGACGACTGTACCTTGAATGGCGGTGAGATTAGGCAATACAGCCAAGCATTCTGCAAATGCTGGGACAATCTCAAAGGATTTGTAGCGCGTGAGACAGACACCCACAGTCCTATCAATAATCCTGCAACAACCATCAACCATTTATTGCGTGTACGAACTGGATCAACGGTAACAGGTGCGGGCACGCATTCAAAATGCGTACGCAGGCTTGGGTCGCTTTGCCAACCACGCTATAAAACGAACGGTTGTTCTCTGGAAGGCGTGCGCTGCAGAGCTCGATCCTCTGCCATGCCATTGCTAGGCAACGCGACCGCAAAACTCGCGATGTCTGCGATAACGCACGGAGAGTGGGCGTGCGGACGAGAGAATCTGTGGAAATCACGGGTGGGGTCTGCCTACCTCCCTGTAACACATGATGAGTGGTGAGAGTGGGTAAATATGAAAAGATTTCGTGGAGGACGTCATCCGGGATGCGCTCCAAGCTTGGTCCCGTTTGAAAGAGTATCAATTGGGAGGAAAGCGCCGCGCCACTCAAATGAGCCGCACAGGTCTCAGTCTGAGCATCTGTGGTCGATTTTGCGCGTTTGGACTTGGGGGCCATTTGTGGTAGCCAGCGGTCGACGTAGATGTCCTTGAAGAACGCGACGTAGCGTAAGTTTTTCGTATTATCAAATCACGTAATGTTTCTCGTCAGCCCTTTCTTCGCACGGACGCTAACACTTCTTTCATCCGTCAGTTCATGTACAAAACGCACGAGACACTAGGAACTCCTGATATCTTTGCGCAAACCCAACCTAAGCGACGAGTTGAAGCCGGTTTTGTATTATGCAGCCCCTGTCAACCTGCCGGGGGCGACTTCGTGAATTCGTTGGTCGCCTATTGAAATCCGTGTGGTTGTGGCCCAGGGGTTGCCTTTATGAATGCGGCGGTCTTGGCCTGAGGCCTTGAGGTGCCACTGACTCCTGGGGCTAGAAGAATGTTTATTGATGTTTATTTGCCAAATTCCCAGAATATCACGCGTCAAATTTCAATGGCCATGGATTTCCCCTGTGCAATGCGCTCGCTCGGCTCCTGGCCGCCCAAACTGATTCGCAAACGGAGCATGGACATGCCTGCATCTTGCCAGTTCACCACACAGATGTACTTTCATACTGGAACCACGGAATCTAATCCCATTGACAGCTTAGCTCCACCCGTGCATAGCATCCCTAGAGCTTGACGGCAATGCAATGCACTCGCTGGATGATGGCTGTTGGGGATGGCTCACGTTCTGTGGCAGGCATGTGCAACAAATGGGTCTGATTTTTGTCCCAGAACATGAAGATGTCGTAGGTGCATTGAGCAAGTTCTGCCTCCAAACTTGGCTTATCGATGCCTTGCCAAACCACCACATATATGCCCTTCAATCACCAGGGTGTAGTGATTGATGTGTGCAAGAGCTGGCAAACCTTGTTGTGAGCAGGTTCTAGTTCACCGCACTAGGGTGCACATATGCCACCATGTTTCATCACAGTCTATCCCCGTTTGACCCCTGTGCATAGCATCCCTAGGGCTTGACAGTGACTCAAAGTGCTGGCTGGATGATGGCCGTTGGGATGGCTCACGTTCTGTGGTATGCATGTCAGACAAACGGGTCACAATTTCGAGGGCTAGAAAGTGAAGATGTCATGGGTGCAGGACTGCACTGGCCAGGCTCTGCCTCCAACTTTGCCCACCGTTGCCTTGCCAAATCACTGCATATATGCGCTTGTTTTGGTGAATTATGTTTCTGTTTGTCAGCATTCCCCCACACGTGCATAGTATTCCTGGGATTTGACAGTGACCACTGGTCGTGCTGGTCATTGGGTGATAGCCCTATGGATGGCTCACGTTCAGTGGGTTGGCACATACAGCAAATGAGGACCTGTTTTTGCCCAGAATGTGGAGATTGATGTTCAGTATGCATGAGTTGGCAAACATTGTGTCGTGAGCAGGTTCCAGTTACTGAGCGACGTTGATTCTGAGTAGATATTGCCAGGATACACGATGCGGCAGCTGGTGACCTCATTTTGGGCCGTTTCGAACCACGGTTGCACAGTATTCCTCTGCCCTCCTTGCCATCTCTGGCATGTTTTTGTTTTGTCCCTAATATCCCTATTCCCTTTGCTTGTGAAACTCGCACGTTTGTCTGACTCTCCGACTCATCGAACCTTGCAGTCTGAGCCACTGTTCCAGGCGTTCACACTGG
>JBBPOH010000769.1:0-10409 GCA_038091335.1 Phylloporus arenicola | reverse complement strand
ACCCCTTTTGGGCAATATAATAACAACGCCATTGTCAACGATGACAGCGACCGCCAGCGACGCGGTCGACGGTGGGTCGGGCGACAACGCGAGGACGAGGACGAGTTGGACAAGGCGAATGATGTCGGTTGGATGTAAATTTAACGTTCAGTGCCCATCATTCCGATGTTTAAAAAGTCCCCGGAACCCCAGGGCCGATTCGGACATTCTGTAGGGTATACGGGAGCCAGAATAAACCTACAATCAGTAGCGTACGTGTACCAAGTGATAAATAAACGCCCAAGGGTGAAAAAGCATCAGCTTTCGAGAGAAAGTCAATCGTTCCCGCGGATCCTTCCGGACGAAAGCATCAAACTACATCCTGAATGCCGAACATCGCCATCAATCGCACAGGATCCCTGCGAATACTACCAGACCAGCCAATGCCACCAGCGAGCTCATCCTTGGCATGTTCGCATTCGCATTCGCCCACGCCGAGTCCACTCCCGATGCCTGTGTTTGAGCCTTGGCGAACATTGTTCCGCACACCTCGTTCAGCGTTTCCACAGCAGCATTGTACGTGTTCGAAAGACCCTCCAAAGCCGAACCATTGGTATCATTCAATGCGGAAGCATAGGACTCCATCAGTGCCACCGTGCACCCGCTACATGCACTCGCCGTAATGTTGGGTCCCAGCGGTTGTCCGAGTGGCAATTGGTAAAAGTAGTACTTTGATGGGTCTGAATTCGCGACAGCTTCCACATAGCAGTACGAATTTGTCGACTGATCTACTGCGCAAGCGACGTTACGCATCAAGTCGTACGCGTGCAAAGCTGCAATGCAGCATGGTCAGAAAGCATGATAGACATTTGATCAATACGATAGTCACCATCGAGGGTCAACATGGCTGTCTCGACCCGATTCGCAAGGTCCGTTTGGCACAGCGATTGCAGTGATGCCGCAAACCAAGACATATTGGCGTCACATTGCTCTTGTGAAGTATCCGTATTACAAGTTCCCCATACGATTGTATTCACCAACGTGATGTTGTTTTGAGCCTGTCAGTGTCAAAAAAGATGATTCACATCTCCTCTGAGATGGGGCAAAGTAGCAATCACCTGAGCAAATGCGTACGAGGTCGTACTCAGTAGGGAAAACGGCCGACAGGAAGCAAATGGATCCGTTTGTGTCATATTTAAGAAGAAGTTGTAGCAAGAGGTGGTAGAAAAATTGGAGGAGAGTGTGTCGTCAAATGATTGAGGGAACGGTATGGGTAACGATGCGTTTTCAGGAACAGAAGGGATGGGAGTGGTGGCATCACGCGCTCCGAAACGCTTGGAGGTAGATCGTTTGAGCAAATGATTGCTCACGGCGTCGTGAGGCTCGTGAAGTGACCAAACCGCCACTTTTGTCCATTCGTGAGTGCTGTCCACTAAAAGTAGGTCAAAGAAAGCAGGGTGCGCCCAAAAACGCGTGGATACAGCAAGGAGAGTGAGAGTGATAGGAACAAGGACGATAAACCATCCATTCGAGCAGCGGAACTTTTGTTTTGGGAGTGGGATATGGGTATCTTCTGTAGGGCAGTTCATTGTTTGAGTCACGCCAGAAGGATCGACTGCTTGTCGTATGACAGGAAGCGGAGAGGGCGGAGGGGTAAACATAACCGTAGAGCAATGGTTCTTAAACAGAGCGTGTTGGAAACGAGTGAATTGCAGGCATTCAAGCCGGTGCCTTGGGTACGATGGGGAGCTGTCACCGACAGGCAGATCGGGAGGACTACTCGGGCGTGGATCAGCAACAGATTGATGGGAATGTTGTGGAATACCCCGCCTGGCTTTTAGGAAAACAGGGCACGCGTCGGAAAGCGCTCTGTGCCTCTAGTTGTCTATTTTCGCAAGATCCTGGCTTTATCTCCGCGAAATTGGCACAAGGGAAGACTGCTGTGTAGCCGACCGGCAAAATGTTTTTACATAAAATTGGCGGTGCTGTGGATAGATCGGAGCAGTCCGCACAAGATTATATGATTTACAAACAAACCATAAAATTTCACATGTTGAGGTGGTTTCCAGGCAGATGGGCCAGCCTGATATTAATGTCCGCGTCCACATTGATTGTAGTTAACCTGAAGTAGGAAAGACTTTCATTACCGTGATCCGTGTTTCGGTGGAGCTGATGCGGTCGGATTTGGTAATCCAGGGACACGGTAAATCCGAGTCAACGTGTGGCTGTACAGTGAAACTGTTGTACTCTGCTCGGAGGTATCCGGACTTCACGAGTTCGACAAGCGGTCCTCATTCTTCCGTCGAACGCGGACCCTTTGTAGCTTGCCGAATAGTTATATCACCAGATGAGACTAGAAAGGATGATTGCTTCTGCTCAAGCAACATCTAAAGGGTAAATTGCAGCGTGTTTCCGGAACGCTGTTGTCATGTTTCATGTTAGAGTCCAGACCACGGATAAGCCCAGTTGTGTTCGTGCGACAAAATTATCTCCACCGCAATCGTTTAAAAGCCGATCAGCGTACTCGCATTCGGGACGTGGCCCATGTTTAAGGTGAGAAAAGGCAGAACACGGAAGTCACGGAACGTCTCAGCTTATGCTGGACCTAGAAAACAGATCCACCACCTGTCGTGAGTTACGTTCAGCACAATCGACTGCATGAAGTGCGTCACCGCTCACCATCGATGATGATGTCCGCGCCATTAATATAACTTCCAGCGCGACTACACAATAATACAACAGCCCCCGCCAACTCTTCCGGGTCCCCCATCCTACCCATCGGATTCCTCGAAGCCCATATACGTCTTGCTTCCTCGAGCCCAGACCCATGGTTCAAGACTGTATCCATGTATCCAGGGCTGATACTGTTCACCCGAATCCCGTACCTTGCCCACTCAGCTGCGAGCGAACTTTTGAGCTGCAGCAGTGCGCCTTTAGAGACATTGTAAGACACTTGTGGTTGCGGAAAGTTGACGCGATGCGCAGAAATCGACGCTGTGAGGAGGATGCTGCCACCAGTCTGTTGTTTTATCATCTCGCTATACACGAACGAAGGGTGGGATTCATGCTAACTTTGTCACGTAAAATCGCCTGCTTACCTGGCGACAGCTTGTGCGCAGAGCCAGCTTCCGGTCGTGTTGATATCGAGCGTCCGCTTCCACTCGTCGAGACCTAACTCGAGAGCATGCGTGCAGGCCACCACACCCGCGAAACACAGCAATATGTCAACACTCCCTAGCTCAGATACGGTCTGTGCAACGGCCTCTCGCACCCGCTGTTCATCGCTCACGTCGACCGCCTTGGCGACAATCATGGCGGAAGGGAAGCAAGAGACGAGTTCTTGGACTGCAGGATCAGCACTCTCGGGGTGGATATCCCAGAGTGAGACGCCCGATGCGCCATGTTCAAGAAGCGCACGGGCGGCGACCAACCCGAGATTCCCGCATCCCCCCGTCACTGCCCAAAAGAGGGTCCGCCAATGGCAATGATCAATCCAAGATGCTTGTTTCTTTTTCTTGCGAAGAGCGTGCTATGGTGACTCACCAATTGCATTCCCTTGAACTGCGAAACGCCAGGTGGCGCGCTCAGCGCAGCCGAGGTCCGGTGGAGGAGGGGACCGAGGTCGTGTCAAGGGATTGGATCCATCGGAGAGCAACATCTGGGGAAGAACGCGAGTTGTGAGTCCTTCTCTGTTGGCTGGCGCCATCTTTCAAAGTGATATCGAGACGAGGAAGCGTGTTGGTCATGACCCGAATATGGATTCGGAAATCGGCGCGGTAGAACCTGGTCACAAGCAGCGCGGGGATGCACCCTTGAAGAGCAGACCTACAAATGGCTGCAAGGGGACAGAACCCCCATACAGAAGAGAGTCGATGCAGATTTCGTATGATTGCCAGACTGCAGGCATGGCTAGTTACTAGTCATGCATCATGATGAACATTGATCGGTTATCCGTCTCAGGGACTCGTATCCAACCCAGGTAAGGTTAGATTAACTTCGATATGCGTGCTATCAAGGTGGTGGATGGTGGTTGCACAAAAACAGACAGTCGCGGAAAGGGTGGGACTCCTAAGTATACCTATCGTCAGAACGATCACAATGGGAATCATAAAGATAGGGAAAGTGGAACTAAACATGAGCTCACGTGCACTAGATATCGATTGTGCTCAACTCGTACCCTGAAGGTGTGATCTTGTCTGGAACTGGACAACTTGGAATCAATAACTGATAACCCAACTACCTTCGGTTCACAAATTTTGTGAGCAAGAGGGACCGTGGGAAATTTCAGAAACTTGAATTTGATGGAGTCGACATTCTCTCCTTGAACTCTGACTTCGATCTACTTCTGCACGCCCAACACACCTTTGCTGTCGCCAACCCCATCCTCGACCTTGTTGCGATAATCTCACCACCCTTCCAATTCCTATCGCACCACTGCCATCTCTGTGGTAGATTTGTCTAGTTCACACTTTGCCTCAACGCCCCATACCGTGTCCTCTCAACAATATCCAGACATGTCTCAAGTAACCCGGCCATCAACATCTAACACGTGTGTCACAGTCTTTTTTCTTCTTTTGTTCCTCACCTCGTTTTTCCCCTTGATAGCCCTTCCAACCACAATGACTCTTCCTGGAAGAACGGCCTCCGCCCTCCACCAAAAGACCTACGGCCCCAAACAGAAGATGTAACCGCTACAAAGGGCACCGAATTCGAAGACATGTTTCTCCGCCGC
Source organism: Phylloporus arenicola (assembly GCA_038091335.1). Lineage (NCBI taxonomy): Eukaryota > Fungi > Basidiomycota > Agaricomycetes > Boletales > Boletaceae > Phylloporus > Phylloporus arenicola. Next base: position 5,698 of record JBBPOH010000769.1, on the reverse strand, counting down.
GAACTCCTCATGGGTATCTTTGAGGCAGGTTTCGAAAAACCTTCACCAATACAAGAAGAAGCCATCCCCATCGCTCTCACCAAACGTGATATTCTTGCTCGTGCAAAGAACGGCACCGGCAAAACCGCTGCTTTTGTCATACCCTCCCTTCAGCAAATTGACGTTAATAGGAACAAGATACAAGCCCTCCTACTCGTCCCTACTCGTGAACTTGCTCTCCAGACCTCCCAAGTTTGTAAAATCCTCGGAAAACATATGGGAATTCAGGTCATGGTGACCACCGGCGGTACTACCCTCAAAGACGATATCATGCGTTTATCAGAGGCGGTTCATGTGCTCGTCGGCACTCCTGGCCGTATCCTCGACCTGGCTGGCAAGAGCGTTGCTGATCTCAGCGAATGTCCTGTTTTCGTCATGGACGAAGCAGACAAACTCCTTTCTCCCGAATTCACACCCGTTATGGAGCAACTGCTCTCCTTCCTTCCTGCTGACCGTCAGGTCATGCTCTTCAGTGCAACCTTCCCACTTATTGTCAAGGACTTCAAGGTGCGTGTCTGCTCATTTTTCCTCTCACCACGTTTGACTGGGACGTATAGGATAAACACATGAAGTCTCCGTACGAGATAAACCTCATGGAGGAACTCACTCTGCGTGGGGTCACGCAATATTACGCCTACGTCGAAGAGCGACAGAAAGTGCATTGTCTAAATACGTTATTCTCCAAGGTGCGTCTGCTTGGCATGCTTGTGTTCGCCTTGTTCATCGTCCCGTAGCTTCAAATTAACCAATCAATCATCTTTTGTAACTCCACTAATCGTGTCGAGCTATTGGCCAAAAAAGTTACCGAGCTTGGCTATTCCTGTTTCTATTCACACGCGAAAATGCTTCAATCGCACCGTAATCGCGTCTTCCATGATTTCCGTAACGGCGTATGCAGGAACCTCGTTTGTTCGGACCTGCTTACGCGAGGTATTGATATCCAAGCCGTGAACGTCGTCATCAATTTTGACTTTCCAAAGAACTCGGAAACGTATCTTCACCGTATTGGACGATCGGGTCGTTTCGGACACTTGGGTCTCGCTATCAACCTTGTCACATACGAGGACCGATTCAACCTATACCGTATCGAGCAAGAGCTTGGGACGGAGATACAGCCTATTCCACAGATTATCGACAAAGGGTTGTATGTCGCACCTACTGCACCCGAAGAGCCGACACCCGCTCCCCAAAAACCACTTGCTCAACCACAATCACAGCCGCAGGCGCAAGCACGACAGCAAGCATCGGTTCAGCAGGCTCAACCGACTCCAAATGGGAGGCAGAACAACACACCAGCACCACCCCAGGCTCCCTCACGTGGTGGATATATCAATCAAGCTCCATATCGGGCAACTCCTGTCGGCCGATGAAGTTTTTGTGAGGTGGCGGTTGGGGGGTGGTTATCATCCGACTTGCAGTCCGCTGTCAATTGAACCACGTTTCGCTAGTCTTGGTCTTGCCGTCGTTGTCGTCCAGATATCGCGCATTGTCACCTTTTCAGAGGGGGAGTTCCAACCTTTTTTCTTCTGTCGTCGGGTTGCAGCTCTTGGTCGTTCCATCACCCTCTCCATTGTGTGTAAGTGTTCCCAACCCCATATATATTACAGGCTACTCTTTTTTCAACGTGATCTCTCTTTTTTTTTCTTTGAACCCCTCCCCCCCCCGTTCCTTGTTAGCTGTGTTGTGGACTGAGCTGGTGAATCGCGTGGAGGACTGACAGATCATGCATGTGGGTCGGATGCATTGGTGATGGTGATGTGTGTGGTTGTGGAGGGATGAGGATCATGCGGAACCAATTCCCCTGGAGTCGTTCGTTGTTGTCTTTGGTCTAGGTAACTTTGTGACGACTTGAATTGATCAGCCTTGTCCCAAGCTGTGTTGTGTGTTGCAGTAAATTGCACTCAGAACAGCCACTCGGAGGGTCCATAAAATACTCCACACACTTTGACCTGACATAATGAGCTGCAAGTCTGCAACTCGCAATGTGCTCACGCCCGAGGAAATTATCTGCCGCATCTGGGAACGGTGGATATGTTGTCACTAACGTCCACGCAGAAACAAGGTGAGCCAGTTTTCGAGGAGGGGTTAGGTATTCAGCAGGCTTTACATTGCCAAAGTTGCATCCCGAGCCTCTACAATCAATTAAGGCCCCAGGAGGCCTTTGGAAGGACGTCCTCGAAGAGATTCACCGCAAGGTCGACAAGCGATACCACTCTACCAGAGAGATTCTAATCCTTCAAGAAAGGGGTTGGAAACCCACGACGGTACTATCGAAAATGATATTGCGCATCGGGTAGAAATCGGCCATCATGCATCATGTATCATCGACAGGCACATGCATGTCCCCTGAAAAGAGGATGGGGATTCCAGCGTACTAGGTGACGTAATATTGCCGAGTATCTAACCGTGCGAGGGTAAGTTCCATAATCCAAGGTGTGTTGCGCATGTACGTGTCAATTCAATTCCTCGCTATCACCACAGGGTCCCCGACACTTCTGAACGGCTCGACGCTTACACCGCGTCGTATTTGAATTGACGCGAGGTAGTAGTAGCGTGTTGTTTAGCCGAAGCTAAGCGGCGTACTCGGATGCGCCATCGAATCGAAATGGCCGCGCATCGCGTGCACCCTCAGAAATTAATATATTCAGTTTGATGTGATTCCCGAACGGTCACTGACTAGTCGGAAGATACGTAGCATGTTGCACGACTGAAACGGTGTGCTTATGGAGCGGCATGAACGTGTGCGAAGCTGTCGGTAATTGCCCAACCTAGGTTTCGAATCCTGGCGGCGAGCGATTGTAGCTTATGGAACCACTGGCTCATCTCATCAGCTGCATGTGCAGAGATCGCCACCAGGTCAGAGTTTCGAGGATAACTCTGATAATGAAGGGATATGAAGGGTAAGTGAGTCTCTCAGCTATGAATGCTTCGAAGGTGTTAATGTATCGCAGCGAGTCCAAAATAGATGACTGGAAATTTAAAGGTTTAAAGGATCTGAATGACCGAACGGCCATTGAAACCCGCTGACCCTGTTTCAAGCTGGTTGGCGGATGAGTGTCTATGCTCGTCGAACTGTCGCCAGAAGTTATGCGTCAAAATGTGTGAAACACAGAAATCAATTATGAGAAACCCAGTGTCCGATTAAAGTCGTCATGGATACGGAGGCGCCGTAGCGCTACCTTCCAATCGTCAACTATCTTACAGAGAATCCACCTACGACTCGATATCCTAGGATGAGGGGAAAACAATGATTTCCTAGGCAGCACTCGCCTCGATCAGCTGTTCCAAGTGCTCGGCATCCATCTCCGGCATCCTAGGCACGATACTGCACCGGAACGGTAGTGGATGTCTGCGAAACGCCATAATTACGATCAGCAAACACACCCAGTCAAGGGACACCGAGTGCATATGTGCTCACATGGTCACGCCGCTGGAGAATTTCGGTTCGATAGGCATCTCCACTCCATTCTTGTCCTTGGCTCTCTCGATTGTGAACACGGCCAATATCTTGGCGATCACAGCCCACACGGACGTGTCCGCAAAGTGCCTACCAACGCAAATGCGCTGGCCGAAGCCGAATGTAATATGTTCGACGTCATCGGAATTAAGTGTACTGTCGTCATCGAGGAAGCGCTCAGGGAGGAATTCATGCGGGTTGGGGTATTTGGATTCATCGTGGCTCATTGACCTAGCAAACCATCAACATTGGGCGCATTGCAGACAAGGTCAAGGAAGACCGACCAAAGATTACACACCACCATGGCTCCTGGGAATACCTATGAGTCATAGAACTCGGTGGAACTTGGAGGCAGCTTGTGTCTACCAACAACAGCGTCGATTTGTGCCTGGGCCTTCTTCTGGACTTCAGGAGTCACCGCCATCAGGAGCAAAAATAACGAAATGACAGAATTGGACTATCCTCTGCGTTGTAAACAACAAAAGGAAATCCACGCGAAGCTCGAGCTGAAGACTTACCGTCTCCGATGCAGCTGAAAAGATTGAATGAGTGAGGAAATGATCAGAAATCTATGCTATTTACCTATGAAACCGGTTGCAGCTGCGTGGGAGAAGTCCTTCATCCATCCTGCCTCTGCTCCAGTGCGCGTATCCTCCACATTTCGGAGCGCATCGGCTACCGTCGATGACGCACAATTACCAAGAGACTTGCACAACGTTAAACTCGTGTGTCCTGGAAATCTTAAAATTACCCTACCAATCTTTGTAAAGCGTACTCGAAGGGCTGTTCGATGTACAACTTCGTGTATGTTCTGGCCATTTCCATTTCCCGTTTGAACGACATGCCGGGAAGCCAAGATGAAAGCTTCAAAACTAGACATATGGACAATCAGTAGATATGTTGGGATGGGGTGCGATTTCACTCGCGTGTAGGAAACGCGCCGACGAGGATTGAGATATCCGGACGCATTGCGCGTACAGTAACTTTGGGCGTCTCCTGAATGATGTCGAAGAGCTCGTCTCTGCGGGACTTGGCGTCATAGTCGTACACGCTGCCCAGAATGATAGAACCCGTATACCTATGATAATTTCGTGAGCACCCTTTCAAAGAAGTCTGAGTGAAACTCGTACTCAATTATGTGGTCGGGGAATTGGTCCAGACTGCTCAGGAGTCTGCGCAATAGCTGACATGCTTTGCGATGCTGGAGAGGTGTGAACCTACAGACCACATCGCGCCGGAAAGTTTGGTGGAAAACCCGTCTATATAGACGCCATCTATCCCCATATTCCATGAAAATAGAACTGAAGCTCCTTCCACATCTACAATCAAATGACACGTTATTCTGTATGACGGATGACATGACGTGGAAAATGACTTACAAATCTTTGGTAGCGAGGTAAGGGCGGTCTAAATAGTTCCTGGAGTGGTTCTCAAGCAATTCCTTGGCAATCTCCGAATTTATGATAAGCATGTCCTTTCCCAGGAGCCTGAGGTCTCCTGAGAGAATCAACTTGAGTAGATATCGGGAGCAAGATGGCAATTCAATTATCATAGGTCTTTGCCCACTCGGCGTATTCCAACCACGGGGCACTCGAGTTACAGCGGTTTTCATATCTTCATGGAAAAGTAAATTTGAAAAGTCGCACCTCGGAGACAGCCGGGCAAGGACCCCGCGTGCAGCTGAGTGGGCTGAGTAAGCATTAGTAGTTAGAGCTCGCTTATATCGTACTTTCAACGTGTACTGGCATGTCTGATGAGCCAACGGAGAAGAATTATGCATTCACGGTCGCCCTCACTGTCTATTCTGCACTCAAACAATCATCCAAGGGCAAGAGTACCGTCAAGAAACAGGAGAAGTCTGTGAAAACGAAGGAGTTACTTTTTCAGCTCAACGAGGACAACTACGTCAAATTCCTGGAGAGTATCCTTGAGAAGCACGGTCAGACTCAATACAAGGTCTCGAACAAGCATTGGTTCTTGTTCAAGTTTACCATGGTGAAGACGAAAAGGTATGCATGTGTTCAACAACTATTCACTATTGCTTGACTATACATTTTTTAGCCAGTGCTCAGCTGAGGTGATGTACGTCGACAATGAATTAGATTACAAAGAAATGGTCCAGAAAATATGTGGTGCAAGTGATTCCATGCCAGCAACAAAGATTTTCATCAACATGAAACATGTTGAAAAGCTTCTGTTGCA
>JBBPOH010000768.1:0-10410 GCA_038091335.1 Phylloporus arenicola | reverse complement strand
GCAGTAAATGCAAGTCTCCAGGCTGAAAACCTGGCTTTACATGCATCCAAGACTAGCTACCAGTATATTGTGAACTTTTCACATGCATATAGTCAGGTACTAATCATGGATATTAGGGATGCATTTAAGATTCTCATTGGGGAGCTACAACTAGAGTGCGACAACCCCAACAATATCGCTGAGGTTCTCAATCCGTCTACTATTTCTGTCAAAGTTCAATCTACGAGCTCAAGATCGCCTGCTGTCCCAGTTGGTCGTGAGGAAGACTATCCGCAGGTCCGATTTTGGACAGAGAAAAATTTCAAGGCTTGGGACAAGTCAGCATCATGAATGGCTCTGGAGATCAAAGGGCTTGCATTCCCCTTTCTTGAGGACCAGAATGGGAAAACAGTCGGCCAAGACGTTGTTGCAAGGGTCTTGAAGAAGATGCATGCTGTTTGGCAAGGTTTCAAGTCCTGTGGTATCGCACCACTCACATGGGGGGTGGTGACTGACAAAGTGAAAAAAGAATTCTATGCTGAGCTTACCTGCGATTTTCCAATCTTAGGCCTGTGTGCAAGCAACTGGAAGGTGGATGTGACCGCCACTGCAAGATATTCATCTTGGAAGCAGACTCATCTGCAGAACACTGGCAATAATACTGAAAGCTCGAAGCATCGAGTAAAGCAGGAGGGACTCTCTGATGGGCGTATCAAGAAGTGTATCAAGACGGAGGCATTGCAGCATGCTCCAGAGGAGATAGAGGTGTCATATGATGGATTCGAGGAGGTAGAAATAGTAAGTTAACAACTCTCATTCATTTACCTGCTTACCTGGTCATCATGCAGCCAGTTCAGCCCATTTCCGTCACACATCCTGTTCAGCCAGTTCAGCCCCTCGTTCAGTCCGTCACACAACCTGTTCAGCCCATTGTTCAGTCTGTCGCATATCCTGTTCAGTCAGTTCAGCCCATCTCTGTCACACATCTGGTTCAGCCAGTTCAACCCATCGTTCAGTCCATCGCACATCCTGTTCAGTTGGTTCAGCCCATCATTCAGTTGATTCAGCCCATCATTCAGTCGGTTCAGCCCATTTCCATCGCGCATCCGGTTCAGCCTATTTCCGTCATGCATTCGGTTTAGCCAGTTCAACCCGTCATTCAACCAGCTATTCAGTTGGTTTCAGGTGGTTCATTGCAAGTCATAGTTCATAGTATCACCACAGTGCAAGGTCCTCAAGACACTGTGTCTGGCGGAGCTCATAGTGAGAGTGAGGTGACTTTTCAGAAAATGGATTGGACAGAGCAGCATCAAGCAATACCAATATTGTTGCAGTGAAGAATCCCTTGTAAGTCCTTGTTGTCACTGCTTATGAAGCTTATGGATACGTGCATGCATACTAGGGACACAATGCTCAAGAAAACCAAACTACAGTGGGGTGAGCCACAGGCAACTACGGAAGTCTCTCAAGCAAAAACAGCGACCATGATTACAATCAAGCCAAAGACCATTGCAAAAGCCAAGTTGAGCAAGACAGTGGATACTACTGCTACCCCAGAGACTGTCCAGTTGAAGCACTAGCAGCCTTGCAATGTGAGGGTAGGACGGTAGGCACTTTTTCAATGCACTACTTAGTCTACAGTACTGAAGACGTACTTGCAATTAGTACTTTGTGTGCATACCGTTGGCTCGCTCAGGTGAATCCAATCAGGAACAGCAATGGCTTTACCACGTACTGGAAGGGGGTCTCCATAGAGCACAAGAAGGTAGGTGGTTTGAACTATATGATGCTGACTTTGTTTTACATGTTTACAGCAATATGACGACAACTGCGCAAATCTGGTATGTCATCATCATTATCCATTTATGTATCACTACTTATTGATTCAACTCAAGGTTGTGACCAAGCAATGGATCAGGTCCACTCCAGAAGTCATCAAATCACTCTTAGAGGGCACTATGTATGAACACCAAGTCCTTACAAATACCTAAGATTCGTCCAGCGTTGTATGAATAGAAGGGAGCGAGAAGGGGGTAGGGGAGAAGTGAATGGGGTAGAAGGAACAGAAACAGTAGATGGGGGTGGAATCAGGTAGGTGGAGGGCGAGAGAGGGGACACGGATCCAAACAAGTAGAGGTGGGTAGATGGAACGGGATCGAGATGGGTAGGAATGAGTCAAAATGGATGTGTATTGTTATGCTTGGTCTCGGATGAAGCACAAGCATAGCCTCTGATAGAGGGTTCAGAGTATGTGCAAGGGGGTTTCCTACTTGGACGTTCAGAGAAGAGTTGAAGGGGCTTCCTACTCAACAAGTTCAAAGGTTCAAGGATGAGACACCCATTCAAAGCACGGGCATAGGCTTTCAAAGAGTCAAGGGACGAGAGAAAGGAACAGGCTAGATTCGTGCATGAGTGTAGACGAGTACAGAGGAGATCTAGCTTAAGAGAGAAAAGGAAAGAAAGGGAAACATTGCGGGTTTATAAGTGAACCCAAACACTCTAGGGCAGGTCAGAAGTGTAGGTGATGAGTAATCGTAGAATGCGATGGAATCACAGAGAACAATGATGACATATAAGAAACAACTCATCGAAGCTGATGGAATCACATGGAACTATGGAGGAGTAAGCACAATTACCAGTAAGTGACAAGGCGTGGGACAGAGTCACACATTGAGGAAAGAGGAAGGAGTAATTGTGGAAAAGGAAAATAATGTCTGTAAAAATGCATATGTCCATGAATCATACCATTACCCCTGTTTTATGTCTGAGACATCGACGAGGACTTATCTAGAATTCTCCAAAGGTTGCTCCCGGGGAGCCTGTCATGTTAGCCTCCGCCTCCGCATCGAAGCAATCATCCCCATGGTCATAAGGGGAAGGAGTGTGCTCAATCCTCTGGGCGAGCGTGGGGTGGCGGCAGGAGTACATCCTGTTTGAGCAGCGGGATTGTCTAGAGGACCCGGAAGAGTGGGACAAGCTGGTAGAGGGGACACAATCACCTTGGTGCCTTCAAGGGCAACTACCCTGGATGTGCCCTGGCGCCCAGTCAAGGCAAGACGGGCACTGGTAGAACTGACAATCTGCACGATGGTGACCAAGATGGCAACATTGGTAACAGGTTTGATGGAACCGCGGGTGGTGACTAGGAAGAGGTTGATGTCCTTCAGCTCCTGTCCACCAGGAGTCGGTTTGTTCTAATGCCGCCAGCTCTTCTAGATCAAAGGGAGACAACAATGCAGATGGAGGGGCAGGAGGGGCAGGAGAGACATGAGTGGGGTTCTGGCGGGTGTGGGCAAGCTCTTGGAGGTATCTGTCAATGTCCTGGAGGAACTCTAACATTCCGAGTTGGTGCATGGTGGCGAGGAGGGCATTGTGAATTCTTATTTGTACGTCTCAAGCAACTCTCCTGGCTAGGTTGCCAGAGTGGGAAGCGGGTGGGTTGGTCTCGAAGATGGCAAGCCGCTCGTTCTGCAGGAATGCTCAGTAGAGCTCGTAGTAGGGGGATGCAACGTCGACGAAGGCCTTGATGGGGACAGTGAAGTGGGAATCAGTCAAGTATGAGATGAGGTGGTCAAACCCTTCATCTTCTCCCACCTCACGAAGGCGAGAGGCATAGATGGGGACATCAACAGACTCGATGGATTGGATGGAAGGGGAATGCAGAGGAGGCACAGGAAGAGAGGGAGGAGATTCTATCGTAAGGTTTTCTACGGAGGAGGGAAGAGCCTCTAAGTCATCAGAGGGGGGTAACCAGATGTGTGGGTCATTGGAGTCATCAGACCCCATGGACACAGAGAGTGATATAGTTTGTGGAAGGTGATGAGTCTCCCACCCAGGGGAGGCGAGAGTAGAGGACGGGAAGAGGGAGAATTGAGGAGGGTGGATGATGTGTCGGTGGAGTCAGATGAAGTGTCATGGTAGGTAGAGGTCATCAAGGGGTAGGTCATTTTTGGCGAGATGGATGTTGGAAGAGAGAGTTCTGGGGGGAGAAAACCACTGGGTGGAGTCTTTTATAGTCATCCAGAGTGGACTTGGCATGTTTCAGATCCCGTTCGGGAACCCACGAGTCTTCTTCAGCTGAGTAACCCTTCCATCAGACCAGGAACATTCTGGCCGTCGGAACTCCACGATGACGTATGATCTTTTCAATTTCATATTCTTCCTTGCCTTCTATCAGATCTGGAGGCAGTGCCAGGAAGTTTGGCCCATGGACAGTGTTTTCGCGATAGGGTGATAAGAGGGAAGTGTGGAAGACCAGGTGAATCTTCCAGATCTTCAGCAGGTGGAGTTGGTATGTGATGGGAGATAGTACCTTGGTGATTACAAAGGGCCCTTCTTGCTTGGGTGCAAACTTTGGGTTGATGATGAAGTGTTTCAGGTTCTTGGCTTCTAGCCACACCTTATCTCCAAGTTTGAAGGGGGTGAAACCTCGGCAGTTTCGGGATGCCATGACTTGGCGTGCAAGCTCATGAGTGGCAAGGGCTTTGTTTTGGGCCGCAGTCAAGGAATTTAGGCAGGTTTCTAAGGCAGGAATGTTCATTTCAGAAATGACAGTGGGAAGGGCACGGGGTTTGTATCCCATCATGAGATAGAACAGAGATTTCCCTGTGACAGAATGTGGGCGGTGGTTATGCGCGAATTCAGCATGAGAGATCTTTTCGGCCTAGGAACCCAGATTTGATCCGCAAAAGATCCGGAGGTATGTTTCAACCTTCTGGTTGACGTGTTCCGTTTCACCATCAGATTGGGGGTGATAGGCAGTGGAGAGGGAGAGGTCGTAGTTTAGGAGTTTCCCCAGCTCTCTGGCGAAGGCAGAGGCGAATTGGGGACCACAATCCGAGATGACCTTGTCATAGAGTCTGAACTGAAGGTATATTTTGTGAAAAAAAAGGGTGGTGATCCCTTCCGCACTGACTGTTTTCTTGGTAGGGCAAAGAATTACCCCCTTTGTAAGCTCATGGTTGACCACGACCAAAAGGGAATCAAAGCTGTCAGAGAGGGGAAGGTCGGTGATGAGGTCACAGGACAGCTGTTGAAAGGGGCAGGATGTGAGGGACTTGATGGGAGTGAGGGGTGGAACGGTAGGGTGTGTATTTGACTTGTTTTGTTGGCAAACGGCACAACCCTCAACATAGTTGCAGATGTATTGCGCAAGGCCAGGCCACCAGAACTCAGTGGCAATGAGCTGACAAGTCTTCAGGTATCCAGGGTGGCCACCAGTAGTTTCATGGTTGTGACAATGTTGGTCGATGGTTCGACGGAGGGAGTTATCAGGGGGAACATAGACATGCCCCTGGTAGGTCAAAATACCCTCAGAGTGTTGCCATGCGGACAACCAGGAACGGAATGCAGCAGGAATGGAGGGCTCAAGGCTAGACTGCAAATGTTGCAGGACCAGGGGGTCACTGGACGATGCTGAGGAGATTCGGTCATGCAGTTTAGTGTCAATGACGTTGACAAAGAGTGAGTCAGGGAGAAGGACTGTTCTGGTGTTATCAGAGTCATTAGGGTGGAGGTCAGGGCATCGAGAGAGAGCATCGGGTCCTGCGAGGAGCTTCCCGGGTACATGTACCATTTTCAAGTCGAAGTCTGCTAGGTCGAGAAGCCACCTTGCTTGTCGACGGTTCAAGTTCTGGGCTTGTCAAAAGTACATCAGATTTTTGTGGTCTGTGAAGACCTGGATGGGAAAAGGGGAACCGTGGAGATAGTATCTCCAGGCTTTGAGAGCCCGGATGACAGCTAGGAGTTCTCTGTCGTAGATGTCATAGTTTCATTCAGCAGGGATGAACAACTGGGAAAGATAGGAACATGGATGCCAATTGCCGTTGACATCGGTTTGGAGGAGAATTGCTCCAGATGCATACTTGGATGCATTGGTAGCAATGGCGAATGGTTTGGAGAAGTCAGGGAGGTGAAGGATGGGTTTAGATAGGAATAGTCCCTTCATTGTGTCGAAAGACTTTTGGCAAGCGGGGGTCCAATCCCAATGGTGGTCTTTCTTGGTCAAATCAAGGATAGGGCGGGCGACAGTGGAGTAATCAGAAATAAATCAACGGTAGAAGTTGGCGAATCCAAGGAAAGAGCAGACTTCTTTGACTTTTGTGGATGTCGGCCACTTAGCAATGCCGTCGAGTTTCACTGGGTCCATGGCGAGTTTCCCTGGTTTGACAATCATTCCGAGGTACTCCACTTCGGAGGCAACAAACTGGCATTTCTCCAGCTTGAGGTGAAGATCCAATTCCGTCATCCATTACAGAACACAGCATGTTCGTTCAGTGTGGGTCTTTTCATCAGGGGAGAAAATGAGGAGGTCATCCATGTAGATGATGAGCCATCCCTCTGTGATCATGTCTCTGAATGAATTGTTCATGAACCACTGGAACATTGCAGGGGAGTTGCAGAGGCCGAAGAACATGACCTGAGGTTCAAAGAGTCCTTTGTGAGTGATGAACGCTGCTTTCCATTGGTGGCTGTCCTTGATTCTAATGTTGTTATACCCCCATCGTACATCGAACTTAGTAAACTGCTTGGCATCTTTGAGTTTGTCGACAAGGTCCAAGATGAGTGGAAGGGGGTACGTGTCACAAACAGTATGCTCGTTGAGGTATCGGTAGTCCTGACAAGGATGGAGTTTCCCATCCTTCTTTTTAACAAAGAAGAATGGTGAGGCTTGGGAGGAGTTTGATGGACGTATCTTCCCAGCATCCAGATTTTCTTGGAGGAAATCCTCTGTGGCTTTCTTTTCGTCGGGGAATAGAGGATAGATTTTCCCAATTTTCGGCTGGAAGGATTCATCCAGATTGATCTCGTGATCATAGGGTTGCAATGGGGGAATGTGGTCAGTCGCCTCTTTTGAGAAGATGGAGGCGAAGTCAGCATATTCTGGAGGAAGAGTCACTTTTGGCTTGGCCTTTTCTGTGGCCATGGCCAATTCAGTGGCTTGGGTTAAGCGGGCTACAGTGGGGGAGTTTGGAAGGAACCTCTGCAAGTCCCCCCAGATTATCCGATGGAGGTTTTGGTTTTGGTTGGCTCACTGGAGGTATTGGTCCTCTGTCTCATACTTGACAAAGTTGTAGAGTTTTTCATCATGGACAAAGTCAATGTTCATGTGTTGTGGGGTTCTAGGGAGGGGTTTGCAGAAAAAGGAATTGTGGCGCTTGGCATCAGCCGCATGGGCAGCATAGAGTTCTCTGGATTTGTCAAGAGTTTCAGAGATGGAGAGGGTTTGTTGAGACCAATCAATGGTTGGGTTTGTGACTCGGAGCCAGGGGAGCCCGAGAATAATGTTCTCTTTTTCACATGCCATAACATGAAAAAGATGTTTCTGAGCAATCCCTTCAATGTTGGTGAAGAGGGTACAAGTGTAACAGATTTCTCTGTTTTTATTCAAGGATTGGTCAACATTTCGTATGTGGATGGGAATGTCAAGCTTCTGAGTGGGAAGGGAGTGTTTTCTGATGAACTGCCAGTCTATGCAAGAGATATCAGCACCACTATCAACTAGGGCACGGGTGTCGACAACTTTTAACATGTGCGAGGGGGTAATGAGTTACAAAGAAATTCACATAGCTTTGGGGGAAGTGGATACAATTACAGGCGCACACATAACTTTAGGAGAGCTTTGCATCGAAGGAAGTCCCCTCTTTAAAAATCCTCGTCGACGGAGAAGGCAACTCTGGCTACTCCCTCCTCTTCGTCATCGTCCTCCACTTCTTCCAACTTGGGGAGTTCCTTTGCTTTGTTGATGTGTTTGGTTTTGGTCGGTCATGGTGTGGAGGGGAAATGAGGACAAGCAGAGCTGAGATGTCCCACTCCTCAGCATCTAAAGCAAAGTCCTTTCTTGATGCACTCCCTCCTTGCTGCGGTGGTGAGCTTAGGGATTTTACCAGCGTCAACGTCCATAGCATTTGGATCTTTCGCTTTCCCGTTCGAGGAGGGGGTGAAGGGTCAGAATGTGGAGGAGAAGGAGGAGGAGGCTTTATTCCGCTCATGGCAAAAGGCGACTTGATTTGAGCAGTTCCATTGCGCTTGGAACCCCTCAGCCTTGGTGTACTATTCTTCGACTTTTTCAGGTACTTTGTCCATAGAATAGATTCGCTGCATTAAGGCAGGGTTCAGTCCTTCCAAAAAGAGTCAGATTAGGATGGTTTCGTTAGTGACCCCACTATAGTGAGCAGCCACCTTGAATTCACTGATGTAGCCGAGGATATCATCCTTTCGTTGGACTAGGGATTGGAGGGTGGCAAGGCCTCTTCCTTTGAGGTCGGTGGTGAGGAACATTTTCCGGAGAACATCCAGAAAGTTGTTGAATTTGCCAAATGTCTTATTTTTTATGGCATCGGTGGCGTACGTAGAAGCCCATCCAAGGGCGGTCCCCTTTTTCATGAAAGAGGGCAAAGCCAACCTTCTTTTGGTCACTATCATAGATGGAATCATTGACAAGGAGATAGAGTTGGACCGAAGCGATCCAGGGTTGGAAAGTTTCTTCCTTCCTGTCATAATCCTCAGGGGTACCAAGGTGAAGTTCTTTGGCAGAGTTGGTGGTCATGGGTGGGTTCGAAGGTGGGGGTCTAGGGGTAGGGTTCGGCGGTGGTGGTGGAAAGATAGATGGTAGGGGAGTGGTACAGAGTCGGGGGGTGTTCACAGGAGTTTGGTGGGGGTTAGCCCACGGTCTTTGTGGGTGTGAAATGGTAGGGGGAGGACTACAGCGAAGGTAGTCCTTAGATAGCTAAGCTAGATCTTTTGTTACGCTTGGTCTCAGATGGAGCGCAAGCATAGCCTCTGATAGAGGGTTCAGAGTATGTGCAAGGGGGTTTCCTACTTGGACGTTCAGAGAAGAGTTGAAGGGGCTTCCTACTCGACAAGTTCAAAGGTTCAAGGACAAGACACCCATTCAAAGCACAGGCATAGGCTTTCAAAAAGTCAAGGGACGAGAGAAAAAAAAGGGGCTAGATTCGTGCACGAGTGTAGACGGGTACAGAGGAGATCTAGCTTAAGAGAGAAAAGGAAAGAAAGGGGAACATTGCAGGTTTATAAGTGAACCCAAACACTCTAGGGCAGGTCAGAAGTGTAGGCGATGAGTAATTGTAGAATGTGATGGAATCACAGAGAATAATGATGACACATAAGAAATGACTCATCAAAGTTGATGGAATCACATGGAACTATGGAGGAGTAAGCACAATTACCAGTAAGTGACAAGGCGTGGGACAGTGTCACATGTCAAGGAAAGAGGAAGAAGTAATCATGGAAAAGGAAAATAATGTCTGTAAAAACGCGTACGTCCGTGAATTGTAACATGTATGCTGTAGTCGAAATGCATCGTTCATGGTATAATGTAGTCGAGCGAATGGGCTACTGAAATGTATGCAACAACCAGAGGGTGCACCAGGGTAGATTTGGGTGGACTGAAAGCGGCAAGCAATGGACAGACAAAGACTATGGAGATCAATGGAAATATATTCAGACTATGCCAGTTGATTGCCACATACAGGAGTAGCTCTGTTGTCTACTATTTGTGCAACTTGGCGATTCGTGCAAACCACAGTCTACTCCCTACATCTCCATCGCTGTGCCACAATCTCCATATAGCTGTTTTTCACTGGGCCTGAGCACCGAGGTGTCGGTTCCTAGGCCTGACTTGGCTTGAGGGAGGGCTCGCATGACAATAGAACTGCACTTATGCTTTTACCTTTGTAGCACACAGTGCGAGCAGGGTGGAAGCACGTCAGTTAGCAAGGTCGTGAGTGTTGATGCATGTGGTGGGAACAGGTACACCATATCAATTGGGATGGTATGAAGTAGTGGGCGCGTATGAAGGCAAGCAGGATTGTGCAGGGGAATAGGTGGATGATTCAGCGGTAGGAAACAGGAGAGGAAAGAAAGATGAGTTGAACAAGCAAGCTGCGGGGAACAAGGGTGCCAGTGATTAGCAAATGGGTGCAGTGGTGATCAAACAAGGGGGATTAGAAGCCCATTGGTAAGCAAAGCTTCAGGATGGACCGAGAGCAACATTCATAAAGATGGTAACAGATGGCAAGACCATGGCCCAAAGATCTGTGTGCGAAGAGGGACGCTCAGGCTGTCCACCCACTTTACCTGCCCGTCTGGCGCTCCTCTCCAAGGATCAGAGCCGGACCATGGCAAGCCATGTACAGTGCAAATAGAGGGGGGTTACTGCTACCCCAACCGCTTGCCTTCCGAGTTCATGTAGGGTACCAGCTACCGATCTTAAGCCCTATCGAGGGATTTAGCCAATACATGTAGTGGCTCACAACAGCGAGGGCACAACCCCGGATAGATTGCGATGTGGGTAAAACAAGTGGGGAGGAGGGAGGTTGCCTGCTCCACGGAGCCTAAATACCAGATGGTGGGCGCAAGGGCCAGGCACGGCTGGCATTTCCCACAGGTCGTACCCTTTCGGGATTCCCA
>JBBPOH010000767.1:0-10432 GCA_038091335.1 Phylloporus arenicola | reverse complement strand
CCCAACAACCATCTACGATGTCTGTCGATGCCAACGAGCTGTCGAGATCTCGTTTACACCCTCTTGCTGTTCAATACGCCCCAAACACTATGGTTCCACCATCTGTGCCCTATTCGTCTTCTATATCCTCTTCTACTGGTGCTCACCCCGCATCACTGACTCCTCATCCCCCTTCTTCCTCTGGCTTGCTGAGCCCAATCCCCGAAAATTCAAACCTAATACATCGTGACTCAGATATCTCTCTTCCAGACGAGGCCAAACTGTATGTTACCAACATCGAAAGTCCGCTGCCCAGTCCCGGGTTGACTGCGGCCGTATCATATTCTGAATCCGCAGGTGGGAAACTAAATCATGGTGCCAACACTGGTAAGCGCTCTCCTACCACATTATGGCGTACTGGTCCACGCGACGGAGATGAGGGCGAGTTTCTTGAATTGGACGAAGAGGGGGATCAGCTCGAAGGAGAAGAACCCGACCAGCAACAATATCCCTCCTTGGTCATCAACAGACACGAGAAACTCGCTGATACGGAATATTTCCCTTCGTCGTCCTCACACGGTCCTATTCATATACATCGTCACAACCAGAAATCCTCATCACGATCCCCTCGAACTCCGGGCCCACACTATCTACCAGCTTCAGAAACGGCCATGGCATCGCAGACACATTGGCAATCGCATTCCGATGTTTCCATGTTATCGCAATCTCAGTCGTCTGTCGAATCTACGCTCACACCTCAGCCGGACTCTCCTTCTCCAGACTCTTATCTTTCACCAACAAAATCTACACATGGCTTCTCGACCGATGTCCTTAATCCCACTTTTCGCGCACTCCCTCTCATTGCTGCAGACCTGAAAACCACTCGTGCCACGGTTTCGCATTCCTCTATCCGGCCGAATGATCGAGGCAAGGATGTATTGTCTTTTGAGATTGAGGTAGATCCCGGAAAGGGCAAGGAGCCTTGGAAAGTAGAAAAACTATACTCCGACGTACTGGGACTTGACCATCGGCTACGGGCTACTGTTGGAAAGGGTGTCTCGAAGAAGATTGCAACCCTACCGGAAGGCAAACTATGGAAAGACCATGCACCCGCAAAATCCGATCAGCGAAAAGTAAGCAAGATTCACGTCTGTTATTCTGTTCGGCCTGAACTTTAGTCGTCTAGGCTGCTCTGGAGATGTATTTACGGTCGGTAATCGATCTTCCCGTCAAGAGCAAGGATGAAATCATTGCATTCCTGACGTCGGACATCATTCGAGTTGCGAAGAAGCCAGTCATGCAAGCCGGACACAAAGAAGGTTACCTCACCAAACGAGGTAAGAATTTTGGTGGGTGGAAAACCAGGTACTTTGTCTTACAAGGACCCGTCCTTGAATACTACGAGAGTGTGAGTATCTGATGTGAATATCGTTTTCCCGTCTAATACTGAGAACAGCGAGGCGGTACCCATCTTGGTTCGATCGTAATAACAAATGCGCAAATTGGTCGCCAGCAACGAACATCAGACAACGACGATGAGAAAAATTATCGGCATGCGTTTCTTATCATTGAAGCGAAGAAGGGGCCTGCAGGCTCCAACCCACGCCATGTCCTATGTGCCGAGAGCGACTCGGAGCGGGATAGTTGGGTGGACATCCTTGTTCGTTATGTCACGGGCACCTTCAATGACGAATCTCTTACCGCGGTCTCGATTGGTCCAAGCCCCATTTCGATCAGCCTTCCTCGGAGCCAAAGCCCTGGATCGACCCAACCCCGTTCCAGCGTGAGTTCGAATCAAGACGCCGTTCCCACACCGAATGGAAGACGTGAAATGAGGGTCATATCGAAAGACGATATCTCGCGAGCGACAGCATCCCAAAATATTCAGGACAATTCCAAATTCTTTCACCCAGGGTCTGCCTCGTTTGACGAATCTTATGCCTCTAGTCCTACTAAATCGGTTACCACCGATCGAGGACAGTTCACTCAAGAGTACGCAAAAAAGCTCGTCGACCGTACGGACCCTCCGTTATCAAGTTCCCTGCCTACAACATCACCACTGGAAGCTGCTGGTCAGGGCTTGGCGACATTCAGATCGAGCTCGGAGTTAGGCCATTATGCAGACATTGATCGACGAGGAACATACTCCAATCAAGAACAGGACACCCCTGAACCTGGCCGGTCCCGGGAGGCTCGACGGGACCGAAAATCATACCACCCTGGCTTGGCTGCAGTATCTGGTTCGCCAACAACAAGCAGATTCCCTGACCGCGCCTCATCGCCTGATCATGTTTCCATACCTTCGCGGGGCGGCGATCTGAATGGAAAGGTAAAGATTTCAGGACCTCTAAGTGGTGCGCCAATCCCCGCAGGCTACAAGTTTGGTAGCAAGGATGCGCCGGCGGAAGGAACCTCGTCGAGTGATAGACGAGAAAAGGCCAAGTCGAGGTCTTTCTGGAATTTCGGGAGACCCGTTGACAGGCTCCCAACGTCTGCCCCTCGAGCCATTTTTGGAGTGTCCCTGGAGGAGTCCCTTGATGTCGCCGAGATCGCCCGTCTACCGGCAGTGGTCTTCCGGTGCATACAGTATCTTGAAACAAAAAAGGCTGAGCAAGAGGAGGGTATTTATCGCCTGAGTGGAAGCTCGGCCGTTATCAAGGGACTGAAAGACAGATTTAACACTGGTATGAACACTCCGATGACGCTATCGTAGGCTAATTATCTCTCCAGAGGGCGACGTAGATCTACTAGCATCCGATGAATACTGGGATCCACATGCCATCGCAGGTTTACTAAAAGGCTTCCTCCGTGAATTACCTGCTAGCATTTTGACGCGCGAGTTACACATGAGATTCCTGTCTGTAATGGGTTTGTGTTCTCTCGTTCCCTTCGTTTTTGAGTTGACACCAGATGCAGACTTTGTACAGCCCCAAGAACGCATCCACGAGTTGTCGCATCTAATCGCATCACTGCCGATCGCCAACTATAGCCTACTTCGCGCGCTAACTGCCCATTTGATCCTCATTGTACAAAACTCGCCAATCAACAGAATGACTATGCGAAACGTAGGCATCGTCTTCAGTCCCACCCTTGGTATACCCGCTGGTATCTTTGGCTTGATGCTTGGAGAATTTAATCGGGTATTCAATGTTGACGCTGATGGCGACATGATCGAGGGTGACGCGGACAAGGATGGCGAGCTGAGTCGGCGAAATAGCCGACAGTATTCGGACGCTGCGGCAGATCAGCTTCTCGGGTTGACAGGCAGAATATTGCGTGGTTTGTCGTCACCTCTTCTCACTGGGTACCACTCACATCTGTTACCTTTCAAGCATCCACGGAGGAGACCCCCTCTGAAGACAGTGATAGTCTCTCCCTCCAGTATGAGAGCGGGAACGAAACAACTGAAAATGATGCAACAGTGGAGTCCGGTCTGACACGCTCGAGCAATCCTTCTCAGTATTCGGAACTTGTTACACCTGACCGGGCTGAGTTCTCCACCGTACAATCGCGAACCCATGCGGCCCATGTCGCTGCCAGTCGCGGACTTAACATCGCCATCACCAAGAGAGGAAACCGACAGAGCCGTATAGGTTGCCTCCCAGTATCTCCACGACCTCCAATGGACGCAACCTCTTCCCCAGTCTTCTCTCCCTTGCAGACAGCCAAACAAAGCTGATTGGGATCGTTTTCATCTATTTTGTCCGACAAAGTTGCCTGTTGTGTATCGCCATCTGTCTCATTAATGATTCTCATTCATACCCTTTCTGTTGCACGTTCGGTGACTTCTGGTGAATATACCCAACTAGCTTGACGCGTCGAGAATGTACAGTAAATTGATCGTTGACTCATGTTTTGACGTCGCGAGTTGTATGACCTTCCTGCCAGACCTCATGGAAACAGTTGAAGGCGGCCAAGTTAAACACGTACCGTTCTCCTTGTAAGTAGACTTGGCGTCGCGCTGCAAAGGTCGCTCAAAGATGATCCAGCTTCGTTTCACTGTTGCGAGAAACAGCCAATATACCGGCAAGAACGACGCGCTCTCGCAAGAGTGGCACATCCCCAGACCGCTCTCCCTGTACGGTCGCCAAGAAATGGATAGAAGCCTTGAGGAGAAACTACTCTCCTCTGCCGCGCGGAACTACTGCCTCAGTGTTGCGACTCCTTTTCCCTGAAGACGATACCCAGAGGAAGTTTGGTCTGCAGGAAACCCTCCTCGCCCAGTACCTCGGCCAATGCTTGGACTCCTCCACGGTCTTTACTGGAGGTGCAATACATCTGAGGGCTTGGAGTCAGCAGTCCGCTTCCGGCTGTCTTGGCGAGGAACTCCTCAAATACGCCGTACCTGGGACTGAGGTGCCTTTCAAAGCGCAGTTTGTGAACTGTCGCCATGTTGACGCAATGATCTAGAACGCTGTTGGACCCAAGAGCCTCCAACAGATAGATGCACTCCTGAACGAATTGGCGTCCACATCTCTTTTCTCCGACAAGTCCTTTCACGAAGGAAACGCGTCCACGTCCAATACAAAGCGCTCCAAGTCTTCGATAATACGCTCTCTTTACGATTCCCTGCCGGCAACCGATGCTGCCTATCTCACGCAGATCATTCTCAAGGACCTGCGTCCTCTGCTTTATGCACCCCCCTCGGCGATGACCAGTCACGTCTTGCTTGACTACAACACACGCAGCAAGCAAGTACTAACGAGAGAGCACTTCATGAACGAATGGGATCCTTCTGGATCGATGGTCAAGATGTACAGAGTACGCGCCAAGCTAGACGAGGCTGCCATGGGCTTCGAGGCAGGCGGTACGCTCGTGACTCCTCACCCATGTTGGGGTGTGCCGGTCGAGGTCCCCAAGTCGGCAAAAGGTCGGAGTCCCCTGCATGCTCTCGAACTTTTGGATACCGATGGTCAGATTTGGGCCGAGACGAAATATGATGGGGAACGAGCGCAGATCCATGTTCGGTTTTGCGAGAACGGGGAAGCCTCCATCGTCATATTCAGCAAAAGCAAGCGGGACTCGACATTGGATCGCGTTGCTGTGCATCCGTAAGTTTGTGTCCTCAACGTCGTATCGTCGAGCTAAATGTGAAGGTACTAGTATCATAAAAGCGGCGTTAGAGGGCATAGGAAACCAAGATGTCATCGTAGACGCCGAGATGGTCGCGTTCTCGGATGAGCGGAATGCCATTGATGGTCAGTGCGAATATTTTACGTGATTCGTTTGAATGTGAAGACGCATGTGCTAGAGTTCTGGTGGATACGTGGCCTTGTTGCACGCACGGCTCAGGGAGCTCGAGCGACTATTCAGTCCAAGGGTGAACGGAATGACTCGCACCCTCTGTGAGTGCTCGTGCATGTTCTGTGAGGGTGGGTCTTTGATACAAGAATAGTGACTCGTGTCCTTCTCTTCATTCGTCCTCTGGGGAGTCTCTTCATCTTGCTCTCGTGTTTTTCGACGTTCTTTTACTCGGAGGCGCCTCGTATTTGGATGTGCCATACCCAATACGGCGTTCCATTCTTGAAAGTGCCGTCCGGAAGATACCAGGACAAGCCATGGTTGCTAAACGCTACATTGTATCCAGTGGCCCTGAGATGAGTATCGATGACGCTGCCAAGAATCTTCGAGAAATATGGGCGCAGCACATTGCGGAAAACCAAGAGGGTTTAGTGCTCAAATCAGAGGGAAGTGCATATGGAGACTGGAGGTTACCTTGGGTCAAAGTACGCGAATACGCAGACGCATTGGCAATTTTGATTTCTTATACGAGAGAAATAGCTGAAGAAAGATTACGTTCCGGGATACGGGGACACCATCGATCTAGTCGTCATTGCCGCTTCATGGGAGAAGGATCGCGCAAGGGAGCTCCGAGGTAAGTATCACCCTGACTTGACTGGGCTACCACATCTCAGTGTAATAGTGTCTCCGTCGACCTTGACCGGCTTTTATATTGGCGTTCTTGGCAATTCGTCTCAATGTAAAGACAATGTAAGGTCTTCTGGTTGCCATATATCCGGCCGAGGTTGACATGCCCTTCGTAGTCTGCTGTGAAACCCCATTTCGTCGTTTATTTCACTGCGTCATACGGCTTATCCCGGGAACAGCTGGAAGAGTTCAACTTTTGGATACGGGCAGACGCAGTCGAGCACCCGGTGAGGGTGCTAGAATTCAGAGCTCAAAAGGTTCAGCATACCTAACAGCACGTTGAATGACAGGACTCGGGCTCTCCTAGTGAACTTTCATATTCATACTCGATCCTCCAGACACTTCCGGAGCCAACGGTTCTCCTCCGAAATCCGATTCTAGTTGAATTATGTGGTGCCGGGTTCACGAAAGGTCCAAGCAGCAAGGTGCGGTATGCCTTTTCAGTCATGGCAATCTCTGACCGATATGAGTAGTACTACGAACTACGCTTTCCCCGAATCACGAAGATATTTCGACCGTCAGAGCGCTCCTTCATGGAGTGTCTCACCCTTCGAGAACTACAGAGAATCGCATACGAGTCCACTGGGCGTGAGATTCGGGATGCCGAAAGATACAAGGATCTTGACGACTGGGCGAGCCGCTTGTGGGGAAATGAACAGGCCGCAGGTCTGGATGAGGAGAGACGCTTGAAGAAGCGTGCAAGTCTGAGGGAGGAGTGGGAATCAAAGTTTACGCGTCTTGACATGCAACGGGGGAAGGGTAAAGAGAGGGATCGAGAGGACGTAGAAATGTCTCCTTGAATTGTTGTACCGTACTAATTAGAGGTCTGGCAGCTCGTTACGGATTGCAAACCTCTGCCTATCTTGAATTACACTTTGCGCAAAGGAGCCATGGAAGTCAAATATTATTACACTCTGAATATATACGATATCCGATATCCCGTTGGTCTGCGTGTGACCTACGAGCAAACAGTTATGCCCCCAAGCTAAGCGATACGCGCATTCCAGCTTCACCGCAACTGTCTGAGAGCCTCTTTGACAGTACTTCGTTCGGCCAGGAGAGCAAGGATCTGCCATCGCTGATCTCGAACCTCTCGATCTTTGAGAACGACGTCTTCGTCATCCATCGCTTCGTTTTCGCCTATTGCTAGCCTCATGGCTGCTGCGGACTGGTTTGGGAGCACTGCGGGGGAGAGCGTGAAGAGCGAATCAAAGGACGATGCGGTAAGAACCCTGTTATGTGAGCGCGGAGCAGAAGGATTGATGGATGCTATTGCATGGGAGGTAGAAGTGAGAGAAAGGGAGCGAGTGATGAGCTGTTTTAGCTTTGCCTGCTGCCGCTTTAGTAATGTTGGGTTAGATGCAGGAACGCTTACCTCAAAAGCAAGCATCATCAGTGATGCCACGGTGCGAGACGGCGCACCCAGGTTGTGCTGAGCGGATATGAGGTTGATTCTATCGGATATATGCTGCAAGGTGGGTGCCCTGGATATAGAAGCGAGATGCAGTGGCAGCCGACTGCCTGGGGGATCTATGATGCATAGGGTTAAGTAAAGGCTAAAGACAGGTGGGACTGGATTTACCACCGCGTTCTGGAAGAAGGACTACCCCTCTGTCGCGCGCAATCTCATCCGTGTCTTTGCGCGGCCGCAAGCGTTCCAGGGCACCCGACTGCGATGCAAGGCTGCGTATCCTGTCTCGCTCGCGTCTGCCCAAGGAGACGGTCCATCGTTTGAGTCTGTTCGATCGTAACGCGCCATCCAGGTCGTCCGGCCCTTGGTAAGGGAGCATTCTGCGCCGTTTACGAGGGGGCTGCTTTGGGGCATCTGGGGGTGGCGTGGGGGGTCTGCGATGAACTGTGAAGTCAAAGAGGGATATGATCAAGGAATTGTGCAGCTGGACTGGGACGAGGCTCAGCTGGTTGGATAGCGATGCGAGGTGGACAGACCTAGGTTGGGCGCGTCGAGCGCATGGCGCACAGAGTCCTCGAACTCCTGCCTCGATATTCGCGCAGATACGAACTGGCTGAGGGCGCTGAAGTAGCCGTGGGCCTTTGGACCGAGGGCGACGTTGAGCTGGCCTTTGATTGTGGACGTCGACGAGAGCGACATGGCGGCGTATACCGTGGGAAAGATTGATGAGCTCGTCGACTACAATTCCGAAGCGCCCAACCCTCTTGGTCTTGATCCACGACGTACCGCATTGTCCATGTTTGCATGGATCGCCCGCTGACATCCAAGTCGCGCGGAATCTGTCGCTACTACTCAACGCCCAGAGGCTGCTTTGCTGGGGACGACTGCAAGTTTCTCCACGGTGCCGACGAAAAGCTGACCCCCTATGACAAGTCAAAGGTGTGCATGTACTATGCCAAGGGTACGCTCGATACCTCTGCTTTCCATCGTCTCTCCTACCCCGATTTCAGGTCACTGTACTCGTGGAGATAAATGCTGGTTCCGTCATGTCCTTCCCAAAGTAGCTGCGGACGACGAGAGAATTCAGTTCAGTGCAGAGACTTGTTGTATCTGCCTAGAGAAGCCAAAGGTATATGGATTACTGAGTGAGCGACGCTCTCAGCCTGCTCGCTGATCGAGTAGTACTGAATCTTTTACAGCGGACTGCAGTCATGTGTTCTGCCTCGAGGTCAATACGATCATACTTGCTGCCTACTTATCCTGCTCATCGTCTAGCCAGTGCATTCGCCAGTGGCGTGTACACACAGGGAAATCGCTCGATCTGATCTCTTCGGGCATGCTCAAGTGCTGTCCTCTCTGTCGTACCGCTTCCCGTTTTGTTACACCCTCTGCGCACTTCTTTCCCAATGGTAGCCCTCGAAAAAAGGAGACGATTGATGCATATAAAGCAAGCATGGCGAGGGTGCCATGCAAGTAAGCCAATCGCTCTTTCCGTGCTACCCATCATTCAATGTCGATTTGTAGGTACTTTGAAGAGACATTGCGTGCTCGGAAGCCTTGCTGTCCTTTCGGGGTAGACTGCTTTTACCGGCATACAAATCCTGATGGTACTCCGCATGTGTTCACCCATGGCGCAAAGCACTCCATGAATGTGGGCTCTCGTTGTGATCATCCCCAGAATCGATTGATGTCATCCTCGTAGATCTATCGAAGACACAACCTTAGACGAGCCAATCTTCCTGCTCGTTTTGATTACGACGATCCCATCGAATTCTTGCAACATCTTTTCGAGAATCCAAATACCAATCTTCATGCTACGCTAGACGTGATACGGGCCACCCTTCCAACATTCATCGAGAGGTTTCGGTCTACCAACGGACCCGGAACTCACGACTCGGACGATGAAGAGATCATGGATGATTTTATTGATCCTTTTGAACTTCTGGTACGTAGACTGTCCCTCCCTCCCCCGCCTTGTCATGAAGCGCCTTGTAGCTCTAACTTTTGCCACTTGTTACCATGTCATCCATTCCAATGCATTTCGAATGCAGGAGGACCACTCGATTATACACGACGATGCAGCGGTTCCTTCAACTGCAGGAAATTCTCCACAATCTACACAGGCGGAATCTCTTCCGGAACATGTACCGTTACCAGCTTCGATGCCATCTTTTTTGGAAACACGCGCGATTTCCGAGCCGCAGCCTGGACGACCACCGTCACGATTCAGCACGATAATGGGTATCCCCAATCGGGAGACATTTATTATCGATATCTCTGACGAAGAAGAGGAGGATGACTCTACTCCCCATGTTGATATTGAACCCTACAACTTTGATGACTTAGACCCCCCGCCGTTAGAGAGCATACCGATTCCTCTCTCACCACAACCACAATCTGCCCTCCAGTCTGTCGGGAACATTGGTGCAGACATGACACCTACTCGTCCTCAATGTGAACATGACGTGGATCCGCCCTTCGTGACGGATGGCCGGGGCCGGGTTGTGTGGAGCAGTACCCGGAATGCTGGGCGAGGTGCCGTCTCCGAAGGGCGAGCACGACATTCACGAACTGGTTCAACTCCAAGAATCGCGTGTCCATCACCCAGTTCGACTCATATCGTGCCAAATGCCCGCGGGCACGCGTGGGGCGGACAGGACACTCTAGGCTTAGATGGGAAGGTAGCTGGAGGCGAAGGAAGCAGTGATATGGACTAATTTGTACTCGCATGATGGTGAATTCGTCTTGTATTTTAGCTTGCATGGTGTGTTTGCGTGAAGTTGAAGTACTTCTTGTTACAACGATTTGTTGAGTGTGACATGTGACATGTGACCCCTAGGACACGGCGTAGAATCTTTGTCACTCGTGTGACGTGACGCGTGACGCGCAGAGGCGATGAGACTGCATCTGCAAAGCGGTTGAGTAACGTTATCGCTTGACAACATCTCTGGCTCTTGGCCCGCTGCATTCGAGCACTCTGATTGGTGGAAACAGGTCGGCATTACCAAAATAAGAATATGCCCTGTTTTAACCCAAATCAGGCAGCCCAATGAGCGCTTAGAAAACCCGATGTGGGTCGGGCAGCAGCGCGAAGCGCTGTCTGGGTCCACAAAC
>JBBPOH010000766.1:0-10444 GCA_038091335.1 Phylloporus arenicola | reverse complement strand
GTCGTAACCTTCGTCGGCTCCTTGGCAGCATTAGACTCCAAGGATCGCCTCACTCTCCTCGTCGTCATTAGAACACGAGGCCCGAGTCCACTGGTTAGTCACATACCGTGACTGAACCCTTGACCCTATGACTTCCCCGTCACACTTGAGAGGCTACGACCGACTCTACCCGAGCCAGTCGTAACACCAAGGAGCCGATGAAGGTTACGACTTTAGTAGGTCAACGAAGGAGGAGAACAAAGAGCAACCGCTTCAAGGTAGCGGCAGAACCTCTAAGGAGACGAGGGACGAGAGAAGAGGAAAAGCTGCTTGTATTCTCGGTGTGCCAAGTAAGAGACAAGGTACAAAAGAGGAGATCAAGCGTGAGGAATATACAAATGAGACAAGAAGTATATATATATGCCCTAGAGTGGTTTAGGGCAAGTCAAGAAGAGTTCTGTTGGTAAGCATGGAATACAATGGAATCATATGGAATAAAAGATCAGTCAGCGAAGCTATGAAGGAGTAAGCACGATTATGAGATGGATGAGTAATCGTGAAGTAAAAAGATAGTCCAAGTGTAACGAGAAGAAATGAATCGTAACACATAGACACATCCTTGGTAGGTCAAAACACCTTCGGAGTGTTGCCAAGCTGACAACCGAGAGCGGAATGCAGCTGGGATGGAGGGTTCAAGGCTAGACTGCAAATGTTGCAGGACTGTTAAGACTGGCTTTACTCCGGGGGTAACTCCGGGGGAGTCCGGAGTTGAGTGCGGGTGGGACTTGGCTTCACCTTATGTGGTACGCCCTTGTCTACCACACGGTCCCGTATTTCAGAGGAGTGGGTATAGGGGGTAGGGCTTGGCACAGGAGTGCACAAGCCTGACCGGAGTAGGGTTGGAGCAGAACCTATTAGGGCTCGTGGAGAGAGGAGAGTAAGTCTAATGTGATTATCAAACTGGAGTATCGTATGGAGTACGGAAAGTATATATACATGGGCAGAGTATGGAATCTGGTACATACTGTGGACGGAGGCAGAG
Organism: Phylloporus arenicola; assembly: GCA_038091335.1. Lineage (NCBI taxonomy): Eukaryota > Fungi > Basidiomycota > Agaricomycetes > Boletales > Boletaceae > Phylloporus > Phylloporus arenicola. The sequence continues at coordinate 9,423 of JBBPOH010000766.1, read as the reverse complement.
AGTGTGTCAGTCGTAGGTATGCGAAGTGGTACAGGTGACAGAGAAACAAGGGGCAAGGTGAAACAGAGGCGGGAGATGAATGTCCGGAAGTCTGGGGTGCCCTGAGAGTGATTACACACCGGAGTACGTGGATTGTCAGTGCGGAGATCCGGAGTTGTACTTAGTGTGGTGTTTGGGATATGACAGTATCCCCCCTTTAGGCCTGAACCCCTGAAGGCCTCAGCAACCCAGGACTAAGTGAACACAAATGCGGAGTGCGAAAAGTCAGAGTCCAGATGATCCCGATTGGGTATAAAAACCCATCATGGCTAAACATTGCTTCTTGACTCACAACCACGATCATCCCCATGTCCGCCCCCAACAACAACCTCAAGGCTTGGTCCGATGCACAACTTGCGGGGATGAGAACGATGACGATGGCCTTAACACCGCAAAGTTCAACAAGCACCGGAGGCGAGCAAAGGCGTGGAAGGAGGAAGCGGAGCGGAAGGTGCGAGAGGAGGCGGAGCAGAAGGCTCGCAAGCAGGAGGAGTGTCGGAGGGCTGTGGAGAAGCGGAGGGAGGAGTCGGAGGTGGCCAAGAGATGGGTGAGTCCGTCAACCAATGCGAGTTTGAAGGAACTAACAGAGGTAGGCGGAGGAGGTCGTGGCTGAGCAGCGCGACAAGGGGAAACAGAGGGCATTGGAGATGGCAATGTGCCAGTGGTGCGAAGACTGTGGCCTCGACTGTGGGCCCGGGCCTGGTAAGTCCAGGGTGTGTGTGCAATGCATCGCCGCCAAGGTGAGGTGTGAGGGTCCCGGAGCGGTGCAGCTGGAGAGGACGTGTAAGCGAGCGCGGGCGGAGGATCCAGAGGCAGGGCCGAGCGGCTCCAAGAAGGCAAAGAAGGGGTTGGAGAAGGGTGGAGGAGGGAGCTCTGGAGTGAGCACGAAGCTCCTCAAGGAGCTCAGGGGGATCCAGCAGTCAGTAGGAGGGCTTTGCCGCCAGATGGACACACAGAATGACTGGCTACGCCAGCTCGTCGAGCTCAAGGCAGCAGAGCTGTTCGGAGAGGAGTTGGAGAAGGAGCAGGCAGAGCTCAAGGGGCCGATGGAAATGTCATTGAGCTCCCTTGGGTCGAGTGTGGATACGGATGAGGAAGAGAAGAAAAAGGATGCGGAGGTAGTGGCAGAGGAGGTGGAGGTAATGGAGGTAGTGGAGATAGTGTAGAGTACCTTCTGATCCACTGTACAAGATTTTCTTATTTGTTGCAACTCCTTTTGGTTGTGATTAAGCAGAGTGAGGTCTGGGTTTGTCTGGATATCGGAGATGGTAGTCCTGGACAAGCTCAGAAGCGTGGTCCAGTTGATCAGCCAATAACCAAGACATCTCTTCGTCTGTACCTTCGTATCCGGACCAACGGACTAGGTACAGGAGTTTGCAATTCCGGTGTCGACAGTTGATCTTGGAGTTGAGGATCTCCAAGATCTCGTACTCGGTCTCACTGTTGATGTTGACCGGAGGCGGTGGAGTTTGCACACGATTGGGGATTGTGTTTGGAGTTGCAGGTTCTCTGTGAAACATGGAAGACAGGGTGAACAGACTTCATGGAGTCTGGAAGGTGGAGTGTGATGGAGTGAGTACCGGGCTGTGCGATGATGGTGAAAGGTCCAAGGTTTTTCTCTGCAAGCTTCTTTGAGGGTCTAGTAGTTTGGAAGTACTTAGCTTTGACGAAAGCCTGGTCACCGACTTTGAAGTCCAGTGCCAGAGTTCACCTAGCATCCGCGGGGCCTTGGTAACGCAGCTGTGCAGCAGCCATTTCTTCACGGAGGAACTGATGGAGGGAATTGAGGTCGACGGAGTATTCATGAGCTCACTCAGAGGTCAGGTCTCGTTCAAGGTGAATGGAGATGTTGGGGTGGTAGCCTTTGTTGGCGAAGAAGGGGGAGATGCCAGTAGTTGCGTTCGGAGCATTGTTGTATGAGAACTCCATGAGGGGCAGAAGTTTGGACCAGTTGTCTTGCTGGTAATTGCAGTAAATGTGGAGGTACTGCTCGAGTGTCTGGTTCATCCGTTCCGTTTGACCATCTCCTTCTGGGTGGTATCCAGAGGTGAAGTGGAGTTGGATGTCAAGGGCTTTACCTAGAGACCTGAAGAAATGAGACATGAACTTGGAACCTCTATTGGAGGTGATGTGGGATGGGATTCCATGCTTGGAAAACACGTGGAGCAGGAAGAGTTTTGCTAACTCCGGAGAAGTGATCTTGTTGTTGATGGGGATGAATATGCACTGTTTGGATAGATGATCTACGACCACTAGGATAGCGGTGTGTCTGGAGGAAGACGGGAGTTGTTCAATGAAGTCCATGGAGATGAAGTTCCATGGCTTCTCGGGAATGGGGAGTTGTTTAAGGAGTCCATATGGCTTGTGCCTAGGAACTTTCGTGCACACTCAGGTGGTGCAGGAGGAGATGTACTCCTTGAGAAAGGTGTGTACTCCTGGCCAGGTGTACTCACAGTGTACTAATTCCAAGGTCCAGTTCTGTCTGAAATGTCTGGAGAGGGGGTGATCATGTTTGTACTGGAGAAACATGAAGACGAAGGTCATTGGAGTTGGGGACATAGATGTGATTGTCCAGATGGAGGAGGCCGTCAGAGTCGACTGACCAACGTGAGTCTGAGGGTTCGGAGGTGGACAGATGGATGGAGGCCAGAGGATCAGATGGGATGGCAGAGAGGATATCGGTGTGGAGTTGCTCGACATCAAAGAGGGTGCTAGCCCGGAGAACCGGAGCTGCGAGGTAGGTAGCTCGTAGGGACGAAGCGAGCTGTTCCTAAGTAAAGACTGGGCGGAAGTTGTGTGGATTGGCTAGAGCGTAGTCCTTATCTCCCTCTTTGGAGTAGACGTCCCAGCGTCGAGTAAGGGAGTCGGGCTTAACTCCGAGGTGCCCGGGGCGGAAACGAATGATCATATGGAACTGGGAGAGAAACTCCGACCAGTGGGCTTGCTGCCGAGTCAGGAGTTTCATAGTCGCAAAGTACTCCAGGTTCTTGTGGTCTGTGATGACGTCGACCGGAGTTGCAGAGCCTTCGAGGTAATGATGCCAGGTCCAGAAAGCCTCGTGAATGGCGAGGAGTTCCTTGTCATGGGTATCGTAGTTGAGCTCCGGAGCAGACAAAGTCCGGGAGTAATAGGCAACAGGCCGGATCTCCTCGTCAGGACAATGAATGGAGAGGATGCCAGCGATGGCATAGTCGGAGGCATCTGTTTCTAAGATAATCGGAGCATCCGGAACCCAATGGGTAAGGATCGGAGCGGAGGTGAAGGCATCTTTGAGGGCCTGGAAGGCGGAGCGACAGGAGTCACTGAAGTTCCACGGAATACCTTTGCAAGTGATACAGGTTAAAGGAGTGACAATACCGGAGTAATTGTCTATAAAACACTGGTAGAAATTTGTGAAGCCGAGAAAGGATTGGACATCTTTTATCTTCTGGAGCTCGGGCCAGTCTTGTATGGACTTCACTTTATCCAGAGACATTGTGAGGCCGGAGGGTAAGAGCTGGTAACTGAGGTACTCTGTAGATTCAGTGTGGAACTCACACTTCTCAGACTTGGCATAGAGGCCATTTACACGGAGTCGCCAGAGGACTTCCCGGACATGCTTCTTGTGAGAAGCCATATCTGCAGAGTAGATGAGGATGTCATCCAGGTATACTACCACACACATGTCTAGAAGGTCTGTGAAGACTGTGTTTACGAAACGTTGAAACACTGCTGGAGCGTTTGAGAGTCCAAAGGGCATTACTAGCCACTCATAGGAGCCGTAGCACGTCCAGAAGGATGTCTTCCATTCGTCTCCATCGGCAATGCAAACCAGGTGGTAAGCATGCTGGAGATTGATCTTGGTGTAGACCTTGGCATGGCTTGGAGCGTCTAGGAGGTCGGAGATGCGAGGGAGCGGATATCTATCCTTTTTAGTGATTTTATTTAGTCCTCAGAAGTTGATGCAGAGGCAGAGTGAACCGTCCTTCTTGCGGACGAAAAGGACCGGAGCGGCATGAGCAGAGGAGGAGGGACGGATGAACCCCATAGCAAGGTGCTCATCCAGGAACTCACGAAGAGATCCGAGCTCGGAGGAGGAAAGAGAGTAGGTGGTGCCCAGAGGAGGAGAAGCACCGTCTTCCAGATTGATCTTCAGATCGTGTTCACAATGTGGAGCTAGCGTGTCTGCTTGGCTCTTGCTGAAGACATCAGCATAATCGTGATAGTCCGGAGGAACTCCGGAGAGATCAATCTGTTTGGGAGGAGAAGTGGCAGCGGAGGCGGATCGGAGGGTACTCTCCTGAGGGCGGAGTTGCAGGCTGAATTGCACGGAGCCTTCTAAGCGGCAAGCCAGCACAAAAGCTGGTGCACTGATCAAGGCAATGGGCAGAGCCTGACGGTTGGAGAAACATGGTAAATCAGAGGGGGGTTCGGCGGACAGCGGAGAAGCCAAAGGCTGCGGAGGGGCGTGCAGAGTTGCTAGCACAGGCTGTTCTGGTGAGTGGAACGAGATACTGCTTGTAACCCAATCAATCAACAGATTGTTGTGGGTAAGCCAGTTGTGTCCAAGGACAAGGGAATAGGAGCCGTCTAGCGGAGTGACATAAAAAGATGTCAGAGTGATTTTACCAGACTCAAAACGGACATGGAGGGAGATTGCTCGGGTGATTGTACTGTTCATAGTGCCATCAAAAAGGCGGAGTTTGATCAGAGGTACAGGGTAGGTGGAAAGTGAGTGTTTATTTACAAACGAAGTGTCTATAAAACAATTGGAGGATCTAGAGTCTACTAACATGGGGAAAGCAGGGATGGAGTATGATGCTAACATAACGGAGGGCATGAGGGACTTAGGGTCTAAAAGAGTGGACACGTTGAGACAGATCTCCTTGTGGGCACAGGTGGGTTCAACGCAACCTCCTTGCTGTGCAGAGTCACGGAGGTCGCTACCTATTTTTTTGACTCCAAGGGGGAATCCTCTGGTTTGGTTTCCAAAGATGTGGTCATTGCACAACCCTTGGAAGCCCATGAGGTGGACTTTGGACAATCCTTTGCCATGTGACCCCCAGCTCCGCAGAACATGCAGAGCTTGTTGTTGAAGTGGTGCTGGTGCTCATCGGAGGTGAGCTTACCGTCACTGCCTAGCTTCGATGTGAGGTCAGGCTTGGGAGTTGTGGAGGAGGTGGTGGAAGCCTTTCCCTTGACGTTGGAAATGGCCTTGGAACCACCGGAGTTCGAGGAGGAGGGGACAGAGGTTTTGTCGGATTTGGAGGCAGAGGGTGTTACGACTGGCTCGGGTAGAGTCAGTCGTAGCCTCTCAAGTGTGACGGGGAAGTCACAGGGTCAAGGGTTCAATCATGACAGTGACTAACCCGGGGAGACTCAAGCCTTGTGTTCTAATGACGAGGAGGAGAGTGTGTTGAGCCTTGAGGTCTAATGCCTTCAAGGAGACATCGAAGGTTACAACCTTGGTAGGTCAACAAAGGTAGAACAAAGAGCAACCGCTTCAAGGTAGCAGCAGGACCTCTAAGGGGGGACGAGACAAGAGAAAGAAAAGAAGTGCTTGTATTCTCGGTGTGCCAAGTAAGTAACAAGGTACAAGAGAGGAGATCAAGCGTAAGGAACTACATATGTAGGAGTGAAGGTTTATATATGCCCTAAGATGGTTTAGGGCAAGTTCAAGAAGAAGTCTGGTGAGTAAGCAAAGAATGCGATGGAATCACATGGAATAATGATGAGTAAACGAAATGAGTCATCCAAGGGGATGAGTCATGCAAGTGTCATGAGGGATACGTACAATTATGAAGCAAGTGGTAAGCACATGACTAAGTCAGGTGTCAAGGAAGGGTAGATGAGTAATCATAGAAAGGAAAAGATAGTTCAAGTGAAAGAGAAGAAATAAATTGTAACAGAGGGAGTGGCGGAAGGCTTCGCCTGGCGACTGATCTTGGACTTGCACTCCCAATAGCATGCGTCGATCGATTGCACCAGTACATGGAGCTTGGAGAGAGTGGGAGGCTTCCCGACGCAGGAGACCTCGCCTTGATACAATCAGGCAGACCATTATAAAAGTGGTGCCTAAGGGCACCTTCTCTGTAGCCCTGGACTTGCGTTGCAATCCGGTTGAACTCGACAACGTACTTGTTGATACGTTGACCTTCTGTCATGGTAAGGTGGTCGAGCTGGTGCTCTGCATCTCCAATGGGGTCATGTGGACCAAAGTTCAGCTGGAGTTCCAGAACGAACTCCTTGTAGTTTTCCATCCAATAAGGACGGAGGATGGGGTCATCCATCAGGAGGAGGTCCGGTTTGAACCACTCCAGGGTGATACCTTTGAGGTAGGACTGCGCGAAGGTGACTTTGGCGCAGTCCAGGGCGAAAGCCCGAGGGCAATCTTGGAAGTTCAACTTGCATTGCACCAGAAAGACCCGGAGTTTGCGGAGGTCAGTCCCGTCAAACTGGTGCAGTTCTTGGACCTTGGTGCGCTGTGTGGTTTCGGAGGGGCGACGCGAGGACTTGGCTAGGCTTTTGATAGCCTTGGCCAGGTTGGCGAAGACAACCGTCAGGTTGCCTTTGTCTCCGGAGGTGTCGGAGGAGTCAGGGGGGTTGGGACCGAAGAGGTCGAAGTCACTGTCGGGGTCTCCGCCAGGGGGGCCATTGGGTGGGCCACCTCTGGGGGCACCCAGAGCTGCTGGTGGGTCTGGGATGGGGGTGTGTTCAGAATGTGGGGAGCACATTGAACGGGGTGGGGAATGGAAGCTTGTGGCGGAGGAGGTGTCGTCGGGGAGGACCTCAACATGTGCTCCCGGAGTTGGAGTTAGAGGCGCAGAGCATGCTCCAGACGTAGAGGCAGAGGCACCCGGGTTGCAACAAATGGAGAATCCACGGAATTGATTGGCGGACTCGGGGTTGCGCCGATTGCTACCAAACAGGCTGAGGGGGTTGAATTGCGGAGAGGGTTGTGTGCCTAGTGTGCAGGTCTGAGAGCAGGTACAGGTACCCATTGTACATAAGTGTGCGGTTAACAAGTATAAGTTTGATAATACTGTTAAGACCAGCTTTACTCCAGGGGTAACTCCAGGGGAGTCTGGAGTTGAGTGCGGGGGTAACTCCGGAGGAGTCCGGAGTTGAGTGCGGGTGGGACTTGGCTTCACCTTATGTGGTGCGCCCTTGTCTACCACACAGTCCCGTATTTCAGAGGAGTGGGTATAGGGGGTAGGGCTTGGCACAGGAGTGCACAAGCCTGACCGGAGTAGGGTTGGAGCAGAACCTATTAGGGCTCGTGGAGAGAGGAGAGTAAGTCTAATGTGATTATCAAACTGGAGTATCGTATGGAGTACGGAAAGTATATATACATGGGCGGAGTACGGAATCTGGTACATACTGTGGATGGAGGCAGAGAGTGTGTCAGTCGTAGGTATGCGAAGTGGTACAGGTGACAGAGAAACAAGGGGAAAGGTGAAACAGAGGCAGGAGATGAATGTCCGGAAGTCTGGGGTGCCCTGAGAGCGATTACACACCGGAGTACGTGGATCATCAGTGCGGAGATCCGGAGTTGTACTTAGCGTGGTGTTTGGGATATGACAAGGACCAGGGGGTCACCAGACGATGCTGCAGAGATCTGGTCGTGCAGTTTGGTGTCAATAACATTGACAAAGAGGGAGTCGGGAAGGAGGACAGTTCCGGCATTGTCAGAATCGTCAAGATGGAGGTCCGGGTGACGAGAGAGAGCATCAGGGCCAGCGAGGAGCTTTCCCGGTACGTGTACCATTTTTAAGTCAAAGTCTGCAAGGTCGAGAAGCCACCTTGCTTGTCGACGATTCAGGTTCTGGGTTGTCGAAAGTATGTTAGATGTTTGTGGTCTGTGAAGACCTGGATGGGAAAAGGGGAGCCATGGAGATAGTGTCTCCAGGCTTTGAGAGTGCGGATGACAGCTAGGAGTTCTCTGTCGTAGATGTCATAGTTTCGTTCGGCAGGGATGAACGACTGGGAGAGGTAGGAACATGGATGCCAATCGCCGTTGACATCAGTTTGAAGGAGAATTGCTCCGGATGCATACTTGGATGCGTCGGTGGCGACGGCGAATGGTTTGAAGAAGTCGGGGAGGTGAAGGATGGGTTTAGATAGGAATAGTTCCTTCATCATGTTGAAAGACTTTTGGCAAGCGGGGGTCCAATCCCAACAGTGGTCTTTCTTGGTCAAATCAAGGATGGGGCAGGCGACAGTGGAGTAGTCAGGGATAAATTGACGGTAGAAGTTGGCGAATCCGAGGAAAGAGCAGACTTCTTTGACCTTGGTGGGTGTCGGCCACTTAGCAATGCCGTCGAGTTTTACTGGGTCCATGGTGAGTTTCCCTGGTTTGACAATCATTCCAAGATACTCCACTTTGGAGGCAGCAAACTGGCATTTTTCCAGCTTGAGGTGAAGATCCAACTCCATCATCTGTTGCAGAACACAGCGTGTTTGTTTGGTGTGGGTCTTTTCATCTGGGGAGAAAATGAGGAGGTCGTCCATGTAGATGACGAGCCATCCCTCAGCGATCATGTCTCTGAACGAGTCGTTCATGAACTGCTGGAACATTGCAGGGGAGTTGCAGAGACCGAAGAACATAACCTGAGGTTCAAAGAGTCCCTTGTGAGTGATGAACACTGCCTTCTATTGGTGGCCATCCTTGATTCTAACATTGTTATACTCCCATCGTACATTGAACTTAGTAAAATGTTTAGCGTCTTTGAGTTTGTCGACGAGGTCTGAAATGAGTGGGAGGGGGTACGCGTCACGAGTGGTATGTTCATTGAGGTAGCAGTAGTCCTGGCAGGGACGGAGTTTCCCATCCTTCTTTTTGACGAAAAAGAACGGTGAGGCTTGGGGGGAGTTCAACAGACATATCTTTCCAGCGTCCAGATTTTCTTGGCGGAAGTCCTCCGTAGCTTTCTTCTCATCGGGGGACAAGGGGTAGATTTTCCCTATTTTCGGCTGGAAGGACTTGTCCAGATTGATCTCATGATCATAGGGTCGTGATGGGGGAATGTGGTCGGTCGCCTCTTTCGAGAAGATGGAGGCAAAATCAGCGTACTCAGGAGGGAGAGTCACTTTTGGTTTGGCTTTTTCTGCAGCCATGGCTAGTTCGGTGGCTTGGGTCAAGCAAGCTACAGTGGGGGAGTTTGGAAGGAATCTCCATGAGGCCCCCTGAATTATTTGATGGAGGATTTGATTTTGGTTGGCTCATTGGAGGTATTGGTCCTCCGTCTCGTACTTGACGAAGTCATAGAGTTTCTCATCGTAGACGGAGTCAATGTTTACGTGTCGTGGGGTTCTAGGGAGGGGTTTGTGGAAAAAGGAGTTGTGGCGCTCGGCATCTGCCGCATGGGCTGCGTAGAGTTCTCTAGACTCGTCAAGAGTTTCTGA
>JBBPOH010000765.1:0-10452 GCA_038091335.1 Phylloporus arenicola | reverse complement strand
GCATAGGCTACGAAGTCGGGGTGCTCATCTGTGAACGTAAACGTTGGATTAGAGGCGCCAACGATGTACAGTTCGAGAAACCTTCTGGATATGCCTTCCGAATGTATTCCCGCCTGATCTTGCCAGCGACCGGTGTTATCTGTCCGTACCTTTGAATAAGGTAAGTATCCTTTGAACGTAATGAATTTGGGGCAGACACAGAAAGATCAATGAGCTACTTCGGATATGAGGTCTTTCAGAATCGCCAAGAGAGTGGATTGCTCAATGGTGTCGAAACAAGCTCGAACGTCGACCTTCACAAAGTACAATTTGGGCCTTCTTCTTTCAACTTTGTCATCGCGTTCGGCGTAATCAGGTACTTACAATATACCCGAAGGATTGTCCTCCAATAACCTCGTCTTGTACGCCTTCAGTCGCGTATATATTTCATTCGGTCCAAATACGGAAGCACCAAGCAAGTTCGGTTGATGTTGCTAGGGGAGGCAATGTCACTGCTGAAATTCCAACCATTCTGCTGTGGATATTCACCTTCTCGTAGGTCAGTATCTGAAAGGTGGTCTGAAGAATTTGGTTGATAGACAGTGATTGGCTAACATTCAAGGACTGCAACACGATGATCAATCTCGTTAGACAGAACTACTCGGGTATCATACCTTGTTTTTGACCATCCTACGTCTCAGGTTGACGATTGGACGAACCCCTGTTTCCTTGGGGAGGAGGCGAACGAAAGAAAATCCGAGTCTGCGTTGTCGAAGGATTTCTTCGGTTTCGTTCTGTAGAAAAATCGTCAGTAAGGAGTAACACAACTGAACCAACAACCTTTTCTATTTCTCGGAAGGTTTTCTCGCTGAGCTGGTCTATCAATGGGGCGCAAAGGATCCCCCAATCGTCTTGTCTGAAATACAAGACCCGGTTACGGAATGCAGACGAATCAGTTACATAGAATGTTGTCTGGAAACCAAGACTGTTGGCTTAATCTTTTGAGTCATATGAAGGGTTCACGCACCTTGATCAACGGAATAACAAATGAATCAAAATACCAAAAGATGAACTCTTCCAACAATTCTCGTCGCTTCAACGAGTCCGTTACGGGAACTCGTCCATGGTTGCACCCAGGTGTCCCCCGAAGAGTAAGCCAGTCACAGTCAGTGGTGCTGAATCCTTGAAGGACGTAGTGGAGCGATAAAGTTTCAGATCGGCGAGCTACTATGAATTCCTTGACATCTGCAATATGTTATTACTCGAAGTTGCGAACACTATCAGAGTACATACAGTTCTGCACCAATTTTAGATTCTTGCGAGATCCCCAGAGTTGCTTTGGGATGACAGTATTGGTCACGAGCATAACATAACGAAGAACCTATACAGATTAGAAGCTCCACGTTGGAACGGTCCGTTCCATACACACCTCGAGGTAACTACATGTGAATTTGGCGAACTGAGGTTTGGACACACCATGCTTCTTGGCTTCAGATGTTCCCTGAGCAAGAATCGAGTTTCCGTTTGAATCAATGGACGTATCGCCGCTGTATCGTGAGGGCTGAGACTTCAATTGAATCGAATGCTCGGAAACCATTTCCTGCTGCTATCAGAAACCTTTTTATTCTCGACATCAACCATACGCACCAAGATAATTGTGTTATCCATCGCCTGATTGTCGGGCCTAACGACCTATGATGTTCCATGGTTAAGCCCTGAAATTCACTGTATCTAGAAGAAAAAAATACTACCTTCGAAGGGCAGACTTTGTCCCGCAAAGGTTTATAACCGCATTTACCGTGCCTCCAGATCAGCTTCTCAAGCAGAGATAGAATGTCTTTCAGACGTTTGGGAGTTTTACAATCACCGAGGACCTATATTGCATGTCAAAATCGCGCACCAAATACGAGAGAAATTCGCCACCTTGATCTCTTGTTCCCTGTCAGTGTAATCTGGTTGCTGATATTTTTCCTTCCGACTTGAGTCGATCATAAACACACTTGAAAGACCGTACTGTGAAGGGAATATGTATTTGCTAAGGTGACGTGCGTCTTTTGCAAGCACACGAGGATCAGGGTCCTTATATTCATCGGGATTGATAGGGTGCTTCTTTCTAAAGTACGAGGGAGAAATACGGTTCAAGGCATCTGCAGGGAACTTAGGCCGAGTGATTTCGCAAAGATAAAACGCTCACGATGGGAGGGCAATCCAACTACGATTCTGAAGGCTTTGGAGGCTCGAGACGGCCTAGCATAGAATATGCGCGTTCGTACAAAGTTTATATCTGCTGCAGTACGTCTTTTTATCGTGAGTAGGAGAGGGTTGAAATCTGCGCTGCATTACTGCACCTCTGCATAGATTGGCTGAAGATCCGCTTTGTAGAAGGTTTGACGGATTGTTCGTGGCGAGTCGTTACTGTCCTGATCAATCTAAGCCGCTTCCGTGGGAGCAGCTGCTGGGGAGTTTCCCTTTTTCGCTTTTGTACTCGACTATGCGGACCACTATCAAGGAATCCGCCCCCTGGTGGAAGTGATGCATATATGAGTGGTTCTCCGGTGAGTTGACACAGACACGCATTGGGTAGCGATATGAATAGTGACGTCTTCAAGAGAAGGTGTAGCATCGCGTCGGCACCAATTCTAGGACAGCCTTAATTTCCCACCTAATGTTTGAACCAAGGTATTACCTCTGTAGCATGATCTCCCACTCCGGTCCGTTTAAGGCTGTGATGAGTGTGTTGATGAACCGGTTGCATATCCCGGAGGTACGGGCTCGCTCAGTATCAGGAGCCTGTGACCAAGGATACAGAATCACATCAAGGGAAAGGGGGGACAACTTACACGGTGGTATCCCACTGCAATAAGGTTGTTGGGTCTTGTTCTCGAGGCTAGGAACAATCGCTCGTGAGCCTTTTGTATGATCTGGTTGGATGTCCACATTATTCGAGATGTAGCATGAAATGTGCGTGTGGACTCACGTCTCGCATATACATCATCGGCGGCGTGACTGGGAACGACGGGCGCTGTAAAGCATCTGATTTAAGACCGACATAGGATGTCTTCACCAATTCGCGGTAGGAATGCGGTTCATCGTCGGCGAGGACAAGAGATATACTGGAGTCAAGAGAATAAGAGTCAGCAGAGGATGGTTTGAGGATCTCGTGTAAATATCTTTCGAGTGGGACTACTTCATCAAAGTAGAGATCGAGGACCCCAAGAGTGAGTGACCGCTGCGGGATGCCCGACATTTGAAGGACGAATCGCTCGCCGTCTCTTGTCCTGAGCAGGTAGAGGTACTAATGCACCAACGTCGTGTGGAACGACGCGCACAATTGAGGCGCGTACGCGATCACGTGTCCCTCAAGTTTCCTCCGAGGTCCGACGTCAACAAAATCGTCTGGCAAACTGTCTACTACATATGCAATCGTCATAATTGCGCACCTCCCACACCCGCCGTGTCCATCCGCTCAGCTGCACAAGAGGACGTGCCACAGCTTCGATAAAGAGCAGCGGTGCGAATGCTTTGGAGCTTAGCTTTATACTTGTAATCGAGTTTTGGAATGTAGTACTGCGTATGCAATCCAAGGTTCAGGGCGTTGACGCGGCAGACAATGCCCCACAGCACGCTTATTATGGGAGGACATAAGTCACCACTCGGAGACTAGCCCTAGCAGAGACACCTTTCGCCGTGCTTGTCGTTTCAAATAACACAGAAACCATCATAGTAGGATCTCTTGACCAAGATTTCCGTGGGACCTATGCGATATTTCCATGTAGTCGTTTTGAGATCGTGCAGAAATAAGATGATCAGCAGATGGAAAGTAACGACTCTTCCTCGATTAGCGCAGCCGAGCTCAAGGGATCCACTTGCAACAACTCACTACGTCACCTTTTTCCTGTTCGTTTTCGTTTCGCAGATCGTTTGATGTCAGGTAGCGCGACGAAATGATTGCAGTCCTCGGAAAAGACATGACCAAACATCTACAAGTAGAGTCCCTCTGGAGTACCCTCGTTCTTTCTGTATAGAACCTACAAAACGGAATGAGACACTAGAACAAGCTGAGACAAGATACTCACCTTCTCCCTCGCCGTAGTGAAATCGGCTTTGTTCACCCGCATTCGTCGTTCTCTCAACGCAAGTAAACCCGCCTCCGTACAGATTGCCTTGATATCGGCACCCGACAGCTCGTCTTTCGCCATTACAAACTCCTCCAGGTCAACGTCATCACCCAAACTCATCCGCGATGTATGTAATCTGTGTGGGATAGGTGAGTAATATCGGACAGCGCAGCGAGTACAACGTACCGGAAAATATGCCGCTTCGTTTTCACATCCGGGAGAGGGAACTCAATCTTTCGATCAATACGACCAGGGCGAATGAGGGCCGGATCAAGCGTCTCAATCCTGTTAGTGGCCATGATGACTTTGACATCACCACGCGTGTCAAATCCATCCAGTTGATTGAGTAGTTCTAACATAGTCCGCTGAATTTCGCGCTCTCCGCCCGAAGTTGAATCATATCTGAAAGAATACGAATCAACAGAGGACAGGTGACACATAATCTCGCGTACCGCTTTGTACCGATGGCATCAATTTCATCGATGAACACAATACTTGGGGCATGTTCTTCTGCTACTCGGAAAAGTTCTCGCACCAATTTTGGTCCATCGCCAAGATATTTCTGAATAAGCTCAGAACCGACAACGCGCAAGAAAGTGGCTGATGTCTGATTTGCGACTGCCTTGGCTAAGAGAGTCTTTCCCGTCCCGGGAACGCCATAAAGAATAACTCCCTTGGGGGGTTTAATGCCCATTTCCTCATAAAGTTCTGGATGTGTGAGTGGAAGCTCAACAGATTCCTATGGCGGATGTAAGTGAGGAATAAACTGCAATTCCCATCATGCGTACCTTGATTTCTTGTATTTGTTGCTCAAGACCACCGATATCCGCATAACTCTCTGTTGGGGCTTTCTCAAGCTTCATGACGCTAACCAAAGGATCCATGTCGTCTTCCAAAACGCCAACGACAGCTTGGTTCTTGTGGTGTAATAGAATTGAGCAGCCGGGCTCGATGCGGTCCTTGTCGACGAAGCTCATGATTGGGACATACGATTCGGGCCCAGACGTGGTGCTAATGATGGCATGGTCGTCATCGATGATCTCCTCCAGCGTTCCCACTGCCATCGGCGTGCCACGCAGATCATCAACTTTGGACCTCTCGTCTTGGTTCTTTTCCTCTCTGGATGATTCCGGCTTCAGACGTTCTTGATTCAGTATGAACTCTTCCTCGAGAATGAGGTAGTCCTTGATGCGCTCTATCTTAAGGAGACGCAGACGGCATCGCGTGCTCGGGTAGATAGGAGGCAGCTTGGATGCTGCTGAGGGCCCACGCTTTTTCTTCTTTCCAACCCGCGTCGGGAGAGGCGGCTCCCATTTCTTCTTCTGTGGTTGCTGGTCCTTCTTCTCCTTGTTGTCTTGGTTCTGATTCTGACCTTGGCCCTGAGCGGGCGGGATTCCTGAAGGTGCATTACCCTGCAATAGAGATCAACCATAGACGACATCGAGGGAGATAATGCACACCATCTTTGTGGTTCTGGTAGAGGCGAGACGCGTCACTCGTCGACCGATATGGACCGTGGAAACTCTGCATCCGATTACCGTGCCGAAGCAGTAACCGCGCGTCCAGTCAAGCCAATAACCCAACCAACTCGCATATGGCCTCGGTGACAACGCCTTTGACATCCTCTTCGAGGTTCATTGAAGCAGGTATGTTTATATCTACGTTACATTTCCATAATCTGACCGTTTTTCAGACGAGGACGATGATGACCTCGATGAACAAAACATTCCGGGATTCACCGCACCAGGTCTATCCTCGCCTACGATAGACAAAGGGAAATTACGCGCTCCAGATCCACAGGCGAACAGTGTGAATGCACCTACACAGGGCGTTTCGGGGAACATTGGTAGCTCAAATGGCCCCTCCAAGCCCGCTAGGCAAACCGTGGGTGGTATCCGTGTAGAAACACGGTATGTGTCGGTCGGTCGGTTCCGTTATTCAACTGCGATTCATTCGTATACAGGTACTCTGGAGTCGACACCCTCGACGAGCCCGTTACTACAACAATTGTTTGTGTTAATCCTTGGCCCCTTGCAGTCACTGACAGATGACGTGTAGGCGCGTGACCTTTTCTCGATATACTCAAAACTCATCCAAGTGTTGTATCCTCGTAAGGCTACGGGGCGTGAAGTTTTGAGGTATGTTTAGTTGTCTGTTGGGGAATATGGTCTGATCCATATTAGGGATTGGGATCTTTGGGGACCGTTGTTGCTTTGTCTTGCCCTTGGTATGATGCTTAGCGTGAATGTACGTGCTTATCTATTAAGCATTCAGCATAACTCACCTGTGTCGAAGGCGCCAGCCAGCCAGGCCCTCGGAGTGTTCACGACCGTGATCGTGATCGTCTCTATCGGGTCTCTTGCAGTGACTATTCAGGCCAAGGTGCGTTTTAGAAGTGCTTTCTATGTTGTATTTTACAGATCGTTTGGCCTCTAGTTACTTGGAGGCAGAGTGTACGTAGCGCACATTCTACCGGTCCACACGTGTTTGATGTTTTTGAAGTTCATTCTTCCAGGGTTTATGCGTTCTAGGATATTGCATAGCGCCTCTGGACATCGCGGCACTTATATCCTGTTTTGTTCGCATTATCTGGGTACGTGCACCAATTGCACTTGCCGCATGGGCTTGGTGTATCTGGGGTAATTGCCACCTCTCCGTTGTGTTGACCACTGCTCACAAAGACAACATAGCCTCTATAAATTTCTTGGATGGCACGAAGATAGAGCGGCAGCGAATACTTCTTGCGGTATATCCTCTTCTGTGAGTACATATTCTCCTCCTTGTACATTGCCTGACTCTCACTAGGCTTTTCTACTTTGTGCTAGCATGGATGATTCTGATACAATGACCGCCTGTTCAAGAGTCTTGTATGGTACATAAATGTAGTTCTTCCTGTGTTTTCTAGGAGCAGCATACATGTGCCAAGTCAGTGTCGCTGGATTGAGCAACAAGGACAATAAACTCACACCTTTAACTTTGATCATGCCTGATCAGCTGAGGGTAGGATATGGTGATTAAATCTCGGGCCCGGAGAAATCGAGATGTTACTGATAGTATTTATGCAGTCCGGGAGCACTTCTGCTCCCCTTTGCTCCAGTTCGCGGCCGCCGATCAAGACAAGACATTCACGCTCGTAGAGTGCCCCAGTATGAGCGGGTGAACCTCAACGCCGCATACTTATTGATGGATTTTCAGGTGGTACGGGTCAGCTAATCTCTCGTCTAGAGAGTGACGAGATCGACATTGCAATGCATGTCTCCGTTTTACTCCAGATGCCCTGGCCTCATTGATTTGATATCAGAGCCCTCACGGACGCACTGATAGCGGGCATCGCAAAGGGCTCCAGCGCATATAAACTAGTGGGGAGTTATGTCACCTCCCCTTTGAGATGGCGCGTTCATTATCCTCCCTCCTACGAGCGACTAACGTCTTGCACCGCAGGGCTGTGATCACAGGAGCCAGGGACTCTCCATACAAGCAGATCCCTCATCTCCGAGGAACGACGCTTGGGATATCTCGGAATGGCAGGTAAGCCCCTGCCCCGCCGTCCCTTGGCCTGTGCTTATCGCTCGGCACAGCGGGAGCCAAACTATGGCATACGTGATGGCGCAGCAGCAGGGCTGGCCCACTGAGGGCCTCCGATTTCAAGGCACGCCCGACTCCTTTCCGTGCATCAATCTCTTCTAGACCAGCTCACGCAGTCAACCACGACATCCGCGGCCTGATCAACTCCGTGAATGACGGATCGACCAGTGCGTTCATGTGGGAATGGTTCACCACCAAACCATTTGCCGACGTGGGAGAATGCCGTTTTGTGAGTCCTGACCCGACGGTCTGCGCGCCCGCGAGGGAAAAAAAGGCATCCCTTGCTGCGGACGGACCTGACATGACGGATATAGATTGGGGAGGTTCCGACGCCATGGCCCTCCTGGCTGATCGCAGCACATCCTAGACGCGCAGCGACGCCCGCTGTGCGCAAGTTCCTGGAAGGGCTCTCGGGCTATGTACGAACGTTTGCTTCTCCTGAGCACCGCGCGGGCCCGAGTGTGGCATTTATCCAGCAAACATTCGAGTATCCTGAAGAGGACATCAAGGTGGATTTTTTCCCTTTCAGCAGATGGCGCTTTGGTGGACCCTTGATTCATATACATATGGGTGTAGGCGTGGCTGCAAGCCGTAACGTATCCAGACGACTGCGCAGAGATTCCGGCGCGCGTCATTACCGAAACTCTGGCGTGAGTACCAAGTGCACTGAGAATCTGGCGGTGCTGACACCGTCCCTGCTTCTCTGTAGCATCCTCCAGAAGGCAGGCGTGGTGACGGCTCCTCCAGGGGGATTTGATCTGGCACACTTCTTGGACACCAGTATTGTTAAGCTGACTTGATGTGATTCAGGTTGGTCACGAATATGCGTAATGCAAGAGAATGTATTCGTTTGCCTGGGTCCTTGGTGCTAAAGGAAAGCTGTCCGGAACAACATTAAGAATAACACGGAAGAAAATAGATAGAAAATGCACTGGACTGATCGTCGTTACAGTACGTACAAGGGGTTACGTCCATGGAGTAAACTGGTGTAAAGCATCGGATGCAAAATGTCTCTTCTAAATTTTGAAATGTCTTATGATAAATCAGGGCGAATAAAGCGAACGTTTACTGAATTGTCTTTTGGTGGTACAACAGGTTTAACAAGTCTGCGTCGCAGACACGTAAGCGGCGCCGGAACACCGAGAGGAGATGGGTGCTTACCGAAGCCAGACACGACCCCCACCACTCTTTTCGCGTACAAGCTCCCATACAAATGTCTCGCCATAAAGTCCAGATATACAATCGATGAGAGTTTGCCTGCCTTCCTGCGTCCCGTCTGCCTCGAGTACCCATTCGCCTCGCCAGCCCTCCCCCAGGCCGTCATCGATATCCATGAAGGCCATGCCGACGCGGGCACGCGCTATCCACATGTATTTTTTTGCCATAGCCCAACCCCCAGGGGAGTGTGGGCTAGGCACGCGTGTCGTAGTGTTTATAAGGGATGTTTCAGGGATCGCACCGCCACCCGGTGGTGCAAATATAAAGGTAGGGTTGACGTTGAAGGGGATAAGGTGCGTGTAGTAAAAGGGTGTGGGGAGGCTGAGGGAGTCGGGGAGTGAGGGGGGTGCTGGAGGAGTAAAAGGAAGTAGAGAAGTGCCATCGAAGAGTAGCCAGGTATTCCGAGAGGTAGATCGTGCTTCAGGGGAAAGATCGAGTTGGGATTGTGTGCTATTTGGAGTAGAGGGAACATAACCAAAGTTGCAGACGACGTCCCCGGTGGAGAGGTACTGCCAGAGTCCGCCGGCCTGAAGCTGTGCTTCACAAGCTGCAATGGCATCCGGAGAGAGAACGTTGCATGGAACAAAGACACGGAGGACAGGAGCACGGATTCTGGAGGTTGCAAAGGAGAGGTCATGGGGAGAAGTGGGTATACGTATGTCAAACGGGGGTTTCCGAACTGAGGATGATGAGCTGCTGTTGATTGAGGATGCACAGGAAACATCTGCGGATGCGCTGCGTTTGTGGGACCTTGGAAACGGACGAGAGAAGTCTTCCTCGGAGCGGGAGGTTGGCCGAGATTCGGAGAATAGAGGGACGGGAAGCAAGTTGGGGTTTGTCCGCATCGCATCCGAGCGCCTCCAGGCGGCATTAAAATACTTGAGTGAGCGGGGCTCCATTGGCGGTGGTGGCTGGGTATGATTACCGAAAATAGAAAGTTTCTTCTTCCGTGGTTTAATCGGGAGCACGTTTGAGTCGACCCGCGATAATGGGCTGGAGTTGCTGGTACGAGAACGCGCGGCGCTGCAGGCCGAAGAGCTGTGTGTGCTGGCGTCAGAAGACTGGAGATCGGATAAATCGGCTTGGTAAGAGAGCGGAGCTGGGAAAGTAAGTTCGCGAAGGACACGAGGCGGCGAAGCGGGAGAGGATGGAGATGAGAAGTGTGGAGGCTGCCGAGGAGGATCGGAATCGATGGGCAATGGGAGAAGGGAGCTATGGACTATGGACTGGAGGAAAAGGACAAAGCGGGAGTGTGTGTTAGCAAGAGTAGCCAATCGAGTTGTCATTGCTTGGGTTGTAGTGTCGATGGCTGGTGATCTGGAGAAACAGGCGAGGGCATGCATGGGATACTGGTGAAGCGGGACTTGCTGCGAATACACTGAGAGCGAAGGTCAACAGGCGCGTGGGAGGATAATGGAAGGACGAACCCAAGAGATGGAGGTCGTGGAGAGTGACGTCCACGGGCTGGAGGGAGGAGAGATCCCTGTGGTGGAGGGAAGCGCGGTAACCTGGAAGATATCGAGAGAGAATAAGGTCCCTTATAACCTGGAGG
>JBBPOH010000764.1:0-10460 GCA_038091335.1 Phylloporus arenicola | reverse complement strand
CGTCCGCAAGCCTCGAGACAGCATTACATTCTGTTGCACTTGCGCTTGGGTCAAGTCTCGACGACAGATTTGTCAACATTGAGACCGCGTTGCGTCTCCTCGGAATACCAAGATCGTTGATGAGCGGTTTATCTGAAAACGCTCAGGTATCGGTGGTGGACTTTAGTTTTATGTATGAGACCGCACCGATGTGTGTCACCGACCAACCGCGGTTTGTCAATTGTGTTCGCATGGTGCGTCTCTTTTCCCATCTCCCATGTCAATATAATTATTGGTGCTGGATTAGATCGAGACAAACCTGTCTCCCTGGGAATTACTGCGCTTGGTCAAGGAATGGAGACGGCGGCAGGCAGAGTGCCGAGCGTACAATACGGACCATTCCACATCCACGGTGGTGCGAGCGCGAATTCGTCCTTCGGCGTCCTTTTGTTGTTCACACCGAACTAAGCTCTTTCCAACAGTGTGATTCCACGATTCGTACACCCCGCATGCAACAAGACCATCCGGACGCTCCTGCACGAACTGGTCTCTTCCCAGACGGAGAACGACTATCCCATGTTGAAAGTGATGTCGTTCCCGAAATATCCCTCGGACGACACCGATCTCACAAGGATTCACGATGTCAAGGTACTTTCGACAGCAAAATATTGGATCGTTTCTTCAACAGAGCCATCCATCAAAGAACAGAGAAGGTCCCGCAAGACTCGTCTTCTGGTTACACTCAACGTGACGCCGACTCATTCTCCTACACTCCCCCCTGCCATTGCCTACGCGACTGCCGCCGTTGCCTCTTAAAGCTGATATTATAGACATCAGCAGGTACTCTACTCGTCCTGGTGCGACTTACGTCTCACCCGAAGAAGAAATATGACGCGTCATACAAACGATCTGCGCGTCCCCTGACGACGCCGTCGACGCATTCCACTGGTAAGTCGCTGAACAAGCCATGCAGGCTGGTGCGAACTGCATCAGCGACGTGCCTTCACGGGCCCGACGTACCCGCTCGACGTCGCTGCCGAGGCACATTGCCAAGATGTGGCCCGTAGCGAGGGAGTTGGGTGTACCAGTGGTATTGATGCATGCGCACGGGGAAGCGAGGGCGAACACGGACTATAGCGCGTGTCCCGGTAGATTGGTCTCCGCGATTTAAATCGAGCTCGGACGAAAGGTGGACTCGATCGTGCGTGGTCTTGGGGGGTCCGTGGATAGCTTGTCCTCGTTGGCCTCGGAATTTGGTTTAGCAAGCCGGTGGACGAACAGCTGACGTTGATGCACGATCTGAGCAAGGTGACAGCGGACGAACCCTGGAATGTATTGGCGGGATATCTGGGGCGTCGAAGAAGTCGATGTTGGGAGTGATGTTGGAACGGCTGGTCGCGGACTCCGGGGACGTACAAGGACCGTAAGACGGCGCAGGAGAGGGTGGGTGACAGCTGCGGTTGTCGCGTGCGCTGTTCAACAGCGTGCGAGCGTAGTGAGGATCTGAGATGAGGGATGTGGTCACCGCGATGGAATTGATAGAATGAGCGATAAAAAACATCAAAGACAGATCCCTAGACACTGAAATAAATATCTTCATGCAAATGGTAGACGCATATCACGACGAGATGTCTGAATTGGCATAGCATGACAAGACTTGAGAACATGCACTGCATAAAAATAACGAGCAAGTGGTTCCACGAACGACGCTCTGCCTCTCACTCAGAGGCCACGCCGCAATGATGGCGACATGAATGTAGCCATGCATAAGACTGGTTTATTTTTCTGGGTTGAGGTTCGTAGGAACGATGTCATGGTGAATCGAAGGGAAAATAAGATCAGAGCGACATACATCCTCCGCTTGCCCCCGGAGAGCGTCGTGACGTTCACGAATCTGTACAGGCTCGTCAAAAATCGAGCACATACACATTGTTCCTCCGTACCTGCGGTTATACAGAATGCGCTTCTTGGCGCGACCCCTTGGGGTCTTTTTCTTCTCCTGCTTTTCGACCTTGGGTGTTTGACCTTACCGGCACGCAAGAGATCCATGAACTGGACAGAGATGAGTTTTTGTCGATGTAGGTGCCAGTGGCGACTGACCTTTTCCCATAGTTGTTGACGGTGGACGTACGAGGAGATTTGAACCGGGACCTGATTTATCAGCGCTTTTCTACATTACTGCTGTCGTTCTACAATGATTCTCTACAATATTGTTCATTGTCGCAATGAATACTATGGTTGGGACATTAGTAAGTGTACAAAATCACTGTTCACTGAAGTCCGCAATGACGAAAAGTGTCAGTGTCATCTCCTCTCACGGAGATCCTCTCACTGCCCTCACTGGCAAGACACTGAACATAAAAATACAGGCTCGTCGCGTACTCACAAGTATTCTTGTATTCTGGCACCTAGCAGAGTCGTAACTCCCCCGCACTGTTCATGAAGTTCTCGCACTAGAAACGATCCCCTCGAACTACCCTTCAAATCTGTAAACGTGATAGAACGTAAAAGTGACTTCAGTCGCATATACCCCTCTTGAATACTAGACTAAATCCCGTTTAGCCTATCAGGAAGACGGTTAGCCGACAAGACCTTTGGGATAGGATGCGTTTTGCCCAGGTTTTTTCATTGGTCGCACGTAATGCACCTGTGTTTACCGAGTGTTCCCTCTTGGTTGCGCTGTTACCGAGTGGTTGCTGACTGGTTCTGACTGGTTCGTGCCAGTATCTATGCTGTTGATCTGTGCCTTGCCAGCTTCAGGTATAGTTCGTCTTGCCTTCCATCCTATCTGCCACGACGCCTCCGAATATGATTTAGGCGATGGGAAGCTACTAGCCTGGCAACACTGATCCTCAATGCCCGTGACTAGACTATAGGGACTTAGATCGCTAAGCTGGAAAGAGAATCCTGGCGTACTTTCTCCGCTCATTTTCTCGTACTGCTGGACGCCACCAAACGCCCATATGGATGAAGATTTAAGGGATCCTGTTTCCGTCAGCCAGCTGCAGACTCGTCCTCTAACTCCACGGTACACCTCTCCTTTGTTAATGTCTGACTTTCCGCTATCTATTCAGTCTCTGAAATGTCTCTTGACGTCTTCCAACAAGTTTTCCGTTTGAGTCTCCTCTCCAACGGGGTCGCTTTTTGCCAGGGTGACCAGGCTGCCCTTCAGAAAAAACTCCAAGACTATCTCGCTGATGAAATTCCGAAGACCGGCGCGGGATGGCAACTCGCATGGGGTCCAGTCGTCTGGAAGTCCAAGCCGGAAGAAACCGAGACTGGGCCTGAGAACGCTTGGTACATAGCCTTCCATCCACGCCTCAGGACGGCTCGGTACATCCGACCTATGTCGTTGCTATCGCTGGTACCCCGATCGAGTCCAACTATGTCTGGTTTTTCCAGAATTTCCAAGTATACAACATCACCGATTTCTCTGTCTGGATGAATAGCGGGATTCAGAGTAATCCAGAGTCCATTTGACGGGGGAACATTGTGCCAGGAAACAGATATATAGCGAAAGGAACGGTGGACGCGGTGCATTTACTTCTCAACACCCCGGCGCCAGCGGGTGTCGCATCTGCGGGCACGACGCTCCTCGGCTTCATCAATGTAGACCAGTCGGCCTCTCCGCGATTTGTTTTACTGAGCACAGCCTTGGCGGTGCTCTTGCTCCCTCCCTCTAGTCTATGCTGGTGCCTCCCCTCGGATATGACTCTGACATACGCTAGCGCTGGGCCCAGTCCTGGAAATATTTACTTTTCCGAGCTCTTCACAGAGACATTCCCTCCCCGCAAGTCGCCCGGCTCTCGTAGCTACCAAGGGTGGAATCTCAGCTGGGTCAACACCCTCGACATCGTACCTCAGGCCTGGGCCTTGGGCCCATCTATTTCTGAGGAGCAGAACTACAGAATATTCACCCATCTACGGCAGGCCCTCCGTTCCCGCTGTACAGGCGCTCGTCGGCCTGGCGATAGCCGCATCACAGACCTCGGGTGTGTTGAAACGCCGTGCACTGATGCGTGAGCACCCAAAGGAAGCAGATGGAGAGCAAAGGTGAAGGGAAAGGCTTTCCTCGGCGAATCGTGAACAGAAATATGTTTGTATGTCACTTGGCTTCGATCGACTGTCTAACTTGTAGTTGTATGATGAATCGTATGCCATTCTGTTGCTTGCAGCGAGGGCGTAGCATCTGCATACGCACGTGTAAATGCAATTACAAAAAAGAGTGGACAAATCCGGACTCGAACCGGAGACCCCCCGCATGCAGCACCATGCTAAGCGGATGTGATAACCAGCTACACCATATGCCCGATGTCTCATTCATCCCAATCGATCATCTCGACCAGCATCCCTCACCAGGGTTCTCATAGATTCCGTTTCGCCCATGATCCGCACACATGTCGACGATCTCGCTCAACGTCGAGTTTAGCGGCGGCCTCGAACTCTTGTTCGGGAACAAACGCCGGCACATCGTCTCCTTGCCCCCACCTACGTCCACGCCAGTACCGACGCTGACCTATCTGATCAAACACCTAAGCACAACCCTCCTTACCGAGCGTCCCGAGCTCTTTGTCGAGGGCGACAGCGTGTACGTCCCCCGTCGTCGCTACGACCCAAACTAACGAGGATCAGTCGACCCGGTATTCTAGTGCTGATCAACGATACGGATTGGGAGCTGGAAGGCGAGGGTGCATATGAGCTCAAGCAGGACGACGAGATCGTCTTCATCTCGACGCTGCACGGCGGGTGAAGCTGAGGGATGAATCGATGATCATAGTCCTAGTATATATCTAATCAATTATTCGTCTCTCGCCTCCCTCACATACCCCTCCATCAACCCAACCACCCGCTTTAAATTTTGCCCGTACTTGGCCGACACGGGTACCACGTCCATCTGTCCGATCTCTGCCACGTACGCCTCCAACCGACGCAGCTTTTCCCTCGCCTCGGCCACCGCCTCCGTGTCCCCGCCGTCCGCCAGTAGATCCGCCTTGTTCGCAACCACTAACCGTGCCCGCTCGCTCATCCCGCGCTGATATCGCTCCAGCTCGTCCCGTAGCACACCCAAATCGTCCCACGGCGCGGGCGAGGCGAGGTCGACGACGTACACGAGCGCATGCGACCGCTCGATCGCGCGAAGGAACGAGTGCCCGAGCCCAACGTCCTCAGACGCACGTGCAATCAGCCCAGGATTATCCGCGATCGTAAATCGAAAGGACTCGAGAATCGAGAACGCATCCAGGTTGTCCACAGGCTCCGGCGTTTCCGTCTGCTCTGGCTCCCCCCACACGTGTTCGCGTTGAGCCTCCTCGACCGCAGTCTCCTCAAACACGCGCACGTCGCGCAGCTCGCCTTCATACCTCCCATCCTCGGCCACCCTTATAACCCCCACGACTGGGTTTAGTGTCGTAAACGCCCAGCTCGCCACCTCGGTCTTGGCCCGCCCGCCCGTGAGCGCACGCAACAGCGTGCTCTTGCCCGCGTTCGGCATCCCGACGAGCCCCACATCCGCGAGTATCTTGAGCTCAAGCTCGAGCGTGACGCGCTCGCCTTCCTGACCCTTGGTCGCAAACTTTGGCGAGCGGAGGGTAGGAGCTAGGAAATGCGGGTTGCCCAGCCCGCCACACCCAGCCCGGGCGACCAAATGCCCTAAATACTCTGTCCTGCCGAGCGCGAGCGGCGCATCGGGGTCCTCGACGACGCACTCGGAGTCACGCAGGTCCAGATGGACAGGCTGGCGCGGCGCCCACCGCTGCGCGCGCTCCTGGCGCCGCACCGCCGCCTCGGCGTGCCTAAACGCCTCGCTCTGCACGTTGTCGGATTCGTACCGGGGGTAGTGCACCCAGCGTGCGCGCTCGGCGTCGGGCTCTGTGTCGCGCGCGCGCCGTGGGTCGTCCCCCGTTAGCTCGCGCACGACGGTGCCGACGGGCACCCTGAGGATCGTTGGGCCGCCGCCCCGGCCGTTTTGCCACGTCCCGCGCCCGTGTGCACCTGCCTCGCCTCGCACGCGGCGTGGGACGCCGGAGAGCGTTGTGAGGGCGGGTGTGGGGAGGATGTAGACAGACCCGCCGGGGCCGCCGTTCCCACCCGATGGGGGGCCTGTGGGTACGAATTTTTCACGGTGAAAGGCGACACAGCCATTTCCGCCTCTGCCTAGAGGGTGTGAGGTTGTGTGTGTGCGAGAAAAGGGCACGTACCGCCGCGAACGTGGATGACGATGCGGTCGAGAAAGGCGTCGTCCTGTGGTGGTGTGAGCGCGCGAGATGAAAGAAGAGTGAACTGACCGCTTGTCGTCGTTTACGCTCAGACTTTGTCTGCACGGACGAGATGGATCGTCGAAAGGCTCTCAACATGGGAGAGATAAACAAGCGTCAATAAATGTCCTAGTATACAACATACAGAATGATCCTTTTCCTTCGTCCGCTCGTACAGTAGTCCAATACACTACATTCTCTCCCCGTTTAGTCCCAGCAGTCTGCTCGGCGTCAGCGCGCACTCGCCCACGGCTGGGCGCGTGCGCGGGGAGGTATTGCTCATGCGCAGCAGGAGCGAGGCTGCGGTCTCGTCGTCGGGGGTATACACGGGCGACGAGAGCGGCGACGACCTGGCCGCCGGTCGAGGCGTGAACACCGAGAAGCGTGGCTGGATGTGCGTGGTGGGCAAAAGGGTGCTCGGGGAGGGGAGTGTGAGCACGGGGGGCATGGAGAAGGCGGTGGCAGGCGGGCAGGTGGCCGAGGTAGGCGGGGTGGGTAGCTGTCGCGCACCCACGGTGGGGTCAAAGGCAGGGGACTTGGAGGGCAGGAGGGAGCGCTGGTCGTCTGCAGAGGATGGCAGCCACACCGAGATGGAGGGCAGACGGGAGTGTGGTGCAAGCGAAGAGGA
This sequence comes from Phylloporus arenicola, assembly GCA_038091335.1. Classification (NCBI taxonomy): domain Eukaryota; kingdom Fungi; phylum Basidiomycota; class Agaricomycetes; order Boletales; family Boletaceae; genus Phylloporus; species Phylloporus arenicola. The sequence goes on along the minus strand of JBBPOH010000764.1, from coordinate 3,599 downwards.
TCTGGACGAGGCATGGTCGTCGTGGTGCCTCTTTCTGGAGTCGGAAGAGGAGATGGAGATGGGCTCGCTGCAGCGGGGACAGCCGCTGTGCTCGAGCTGGGCGACCTTGTCGGTCAGATCCTGGAGATAAGCGACGGTGCGGACGAGGATCTCGAGCTTGAACTCTTTCTCTCCAGCCTTTGGCTTTTGCCTGGGCTTCTTTGGGTCGAGATCCTCGTCCTCCTCGTCCTCCTCGTCTGGCTGGACTTCAGACAGACGCTTGTACTCTGGGGGGACGAGCATGCGCAACGTGGCGAGGGCGTCATTAATTTTCGTGCGGCGTGCTTTCTCGATAAGAGAATGGTTTATTTTGCGCTGTGCCTCACGGGCAGCACGCGAGAGGGTGCCTGGTCTGCGACCGCGGCGCTTTGGGGTTGGGTGGTCGTCAGGATCGGGCTGGGTTGGGCTGGGTGGGGGTAGGTCACTTGGAGATGAGTCCGACTGTGCACGGGGCCGTTTTGCCCTGCGGGGTGGGTTGCAGGAAGCGGCGTAGACGTCCATGGGGGGGTGAGCAGGTGCGATGGGGCGGAAGGAGGACATGGAGGCTTGCGAGAGAGCGAGCCAATTTTATTCGTGCTCGTGTGATCACTCCCATTGGCTAAAACCAAGCACGTGTGTCCCTGCTCACACGACACACACTTTGACCCGACACAACACTTTGTTTGACTTGGCAGGTGAAACACTCTACCCCGAAATCGTGCAACGATCCAGCATGACATTCAACACCGATTATTGTGACCGTCCCTCTCAACGAGCCTTAACGAAGGCGTTGATTCAAGCCCTAGGGAAACTGGCGAAGATTAAAACGGTGGGGTTACAGCACACACTCACCAGTTGCACCGCCGCACGTTCGATGACTGGAACGACACAGCAATCAAGTTCAAACTTGGGCTTTGATCGACCGTCATCCAGATACGAGATCTATACGATCTTGTTACCATTATAAGCCGGACTGGCACGCGGTTGGTTGAATGGGTGCTACGTGCGTCTCGTCCCCTCCCGTTTATCATACAACTATCCCAGTTTCGGTGGTCTCCTGGTCGGTGTCGTCGTCTCAACGTCATTAATGGTATTCAAATCAAATGTAGCTAAGGCTTAAACCCTAGCTAAACCCTAGTCAAGCAGGCAACATTGCTGATGTGCTTAAACTCCGATGTTAATATGAAACTCCGCTGTGCCTCTTGTAGTATTTTTATCTGCATGAATATGATAGCAGAACATTCGAAAACTGATCAACTACCCTCCCATCACCATGCCCCAGAGGTCTATCCGCACAGAAATTCTCTCTCAGCTCTATGAAAGTGCGATCTCTATCATCACCTGCCAAAATGAAGAGATCAATGAGATCCTCATGGAGAGCAGCGACGATGAACTCACTGATGAAGGCTGGACAGACATATCCTCCGATGAGGATGATGACAGATCACGATCAACCCTTTCACCTATATCTCCCGACTCCTCCATTATCATGCTCTATGTCATGTCAACGGATTCTGGATCAGACACAATGATGTCCACTGTGGAGGAGGTTGAAGCACCGTACAGGGATGTGTTACGATTTGTTTCCTTGTTCACTCGGACTGTCTTTTTCTTTCTCATGATTACTCATCACGTACTCGTAATTGTGCTTATCCTCCATAGCCTCCGTATGACTCATCCCCTTGGATGACTCACTTCTATAACGTCTCTTGTTCCATGTGATTCCATCGCATTCCTTGATTATTCATGGACTCTTCCTCGACCTGCCCTCAACTACTCTAGGGCATATAAATACCTTCATCGTTACTCTTGTATTTCCTCACGCTTGATCTCCTCTCTTGTACCTTGTCACTTACTTGGCACACCGAGAATACAAGCACCTTTTCCTTCTCCCGTCTCTTGTCCCCCTTAGAGGTCCTGCCGCTACCTTGAAGCGGTTGCTCTTCGTTCTCCCTCCTTGTCGACCTACCAAAGGTCGTAACCTTCATCGGCTCCTTGGTAGCATTAGACTCCAAGGCTCGCCTCACTCTCCTCGTCGTCATTAGAACACGAGGCCCGAGTCCACCGGTTAGTCACACACCGTGACTGAACCCTTGACCCTGTGACCTCTCCGTCACACTTGAGAGGCTACGACCGACTCTATCCGAGCCAGTCGTAACAGGCACATGCATGAGCCCACCATTTTGATTTGGTGGGGGGGGGGTATGAAAGAACCCACTACTAACGTAGCGGGAATAAAGAATGGCACAATCCCTGAGCAAGATCTGCCAGGCGTGGGCGAAATGCACTCTCACTTGCAAGTGAGCCACATATCTATCAATGAGCAATTAGCAAATCTGAACTTGCTGTACTCATGGGTGTGGGCGAAGCCCACCAACAGTGCGTGATGCTTATATAAGCATAAATCCCCTATTTGTGTCAAAACCCCGGCACACACACTCATCAATCAAATAAACAAGTGTTTGACTACGATATGGGCTCTAGAAGTATTATGTTGGTACATACATATTATTTGGGATATATACTATGTAAATCATCCTGCCAAGTCAGGCCTCTACTCAGCTTGAAGTGTGGGGACTCGGGAGATCTTGGGCCATGGGCTCATCGTTATCGCCCTTGTCACTTGTGGATGCCACAATGAAAACTATGTCCCCCGATGGAACCTCGCCTCTGCACCGTGCCTCGTGTCGTTCTACAAGCTTTCAGGTGCCGTGGTAAGACGATCGGAGCCAGGACTGCAGGAGGTATGTGGTTCTCTTTGCTGTCATTCGCGAGTTTGCGTGTGTCAGGAAACTAACAATCACTCAAAGTGAGCTAATGATAGAAGAAATGATTATTCCGAACTTAGGGAGATACATGCAATGTAGAGCCCTACTTATATACTACTGCTTATCTATGACATCATCTGGGTAAAGGGTAAGGGTCAAGGGTATGGTTATAGGGTATGATGTCATAGTCTAGACCAGCTACTATGTCATAGATAAGAGTTAAGCGAGATAATAGGATAGGAGAAGAGTGATAAGGAAAAGTTCTAACATTACCCCCTTTTCAACTCTGAAGCTCCGGATGAGGGAGAAAACTAGAAAGGAGAGGGGATTTCAAACATAGAATTATCGAAGCGGTTATAGATAGTGCGGAATTCCTTGAATTCAGGAGTGAGGAATAATGGCGAAGGAGTTGGTAAAGGAATGTGCATGCATATTGGGCATACACAAGGAGAATCGGGGATATCTTGTGATTGGATCGTGATGGCAAGTCGATCAGCTGTGGGGTTCTTTTTATGGAATTTTTTAATGGCTTCTGTCGCATTGACTAGGTCTCTGGTAGGAATCCATTCATTTTCTTCCCTGGGAAAGCCTTTCCATTTGATTAGGTATTGTATGGAATTTCCCGCTTTACGACTGTCCACGATTTGTTCGATCTCGTGTTCTTCTGAATTGTCTACAATTTCTGGAGGCGGAGGAAGTTCTTTTTGTTGTGAAGGGTAATCTCCAGATCTGTACGGGTGTAATAGACATTCATGGAACACGGGGTGTACATTTCTCCATTTTTTGTCCAACTTGAGGTGGTAGGACGCCAAG
>JBBPOH010000763.1:0-10474 GCA_038091335.1 Phylloporus arenicola | reverse complement strand
ATTGCACTACGAAACGGACAGCGCATGGATCATATCCTTGCTGTATAACCTCGATCCCGTTAATCGGGGATTTGGAACCGGCCTGCCGCGAGCCAAGCCAGCTGGTTGCGCCCGGTATCACATCCAGCCGGAAAGTGAATCAACATTGATGAGTGCAAGCATTTCGGATTTTTGCATGGAAAACACTCACCTTTGGACGCTGGGACCACTTGGCAATGGCGGCAACGAGGAGATTGAAAGCGACGAGGAAGGCTGAAACACGATAGCCAGATACGGTCTCTGGTATGAGGTTGAGCAATCGAATGGTCGCGGACATTTGTTTCTCTGCATCACCCCAGCTGCTATTTCCCTGGTATTTAAGCCCGTTGGACGACGTGGCATGATTACCAAGGTTGGGACTCGTACATCGAGATTGAACTGCAGCTCGATCCGGTTCATGGAACATGTCAAGCACATAGGCTGTGTTCCAGACAAGCAGGCGCTGGATAAACAATCAAAGGTACTGCAATTCTGAAAATCATATACTACTGCTCACTGTGGACGCACATCCACTTGACATGCCGCTATAACAACTTTTCTGTTGTGATGATTGTCTTGTCCTAGGGACTGTTTTTTCTGCGATCAGCGAATTTGTTTACCAAGGCCCAAATCATGATGTACGATTGGACTTCTTTTTTCCCCAGTTTCTCGTAGCTGCAATGCAGTGTGCTGCCGACACTCCTCAGTTTCGCTTGTCGAGCGGCCAAGCGCCGGCGAAACGGCTTGGCTCTGAACACGGCGCATTCATCAAACTATTGATCAACTCGCGCAGCCATTCAAGTATGCTTACAAGATCCTTTGCTGCTACGGCATGGTTCGAGATCCATATCCTTGGTTGGTGAACAAACACGATAGGATGACCTTGTTCCCGCTAATTGTTTTCCAAATGCGTTGGGTAGCAAAAGGAACCGGAAAGATGTGGATTGCCGAGTCCCGACTGTCAGACTGCTTGTGTGACGACGTGATCGGTAATGATGCCCGTGAGGATCGGCGCAACTGGCCTCCGCACGTAATCACAAACTCTAAGCAAGATGCACATGAGCGCGTTAAGCCTCCCTTCCATTGTGTCTGCATGGGTATTTTCAAAGTGAAGAAGGAAAAGAAAAGGAACGTAGTAAAACAAGACCTTCGTCATAGTCAACCAACGTCTACATTCTTTTTCAATTCATAAAGTAGACGTCAGCAAGCGTCCTAAACGTCTGCCATCACGTCTGAAACACAAACGAAGGGGTGAACAACAAGATGGTTATCTGTAAAAAAAAAAGAAAAGAGAATGTGCTCATGTGTCATGTAAAAACATTTTATTAGCGTGCTGGTAGGTATGAAAAGAAGCGCGAACCAAGTATCCATGATTCGCTCGCGCGGTATAACAGGGTAAAACAGGGGCCGCCTCAAAGCAGCGACGCGATCCCAAGCGCCACGAGCAACAAGACCATCCACGGCACGCCCATCCTCTCCCCCGCATTCACCGACAGCGCACCCGCCACGCTCACCGTCGACGAGACATTCCTCAGCAACTGCGTCGGGAGCATAGTCGGCGACGTGGTCACGAGCCCCATGGGTGGCAACGGCGCCCCATACTGCTCATACATTTGGAGCGTATACCCTTTTACCACGTCCTGGTAGATGTTCCACTGCGAGTACAGCTCGGTGTAGTTGTAGCCCTCGATCAAGTTCGACACGGGCGCGCAGGGGTCTTGGACTTGTTGGTAGCCGTCACCAAAGGGGGTCATGACCATGGAGCCGTTGGAGAGGAGCTGGTAGGTGCCGTGGCACCAGTTCATGACGCCCGTGATGCAGTTGGGTTGGGTGCCTGGGGTGGGGTGAGTACGCGGCGGGGGCATAAAGTGGATGGTTACCGTTGCCCATCATGCGGTAGCGTGCGATCTCATAGTAGCCGTCTACGGTGCTGCGCGCGCTGTCTCAGGTGTGGATGCTCGTCACGACGGATGTACTCACAAGGAATAGGACATGCCGGTTACTGGTGGGTAGGAAAAGGACAGGTTGTTGGGTGATGCAAAGCCCTGTGTGGTGTGAGAGTATGTACAACGGTTCAGCAGGAAGACTGACCGCGCCAGTGATGACATGTTGGCTTCCCGAGGACCAAGTACCAGAAAGATTGGTTACATTGTGATTGGTGTCATACACGACTTGCTGTGCGAGCGCAGACGTTGCTAGAAACAAGGAAAGTAGGGAAAGGACGATCATCTCTGTGCAAGGCCAACGCTGGCAACGACAACAAGGACTTTGGAGTGTTTGCACATGTTTACTCAATTGTATTTTCGACCAACTGCCTAATTCATACACTAGTCCTTTTTCAAGTCTCGCTGGACAACAAAGATGCGCTCGCCGTCCTCGGCCACGCTGAGCTCATGCACGCCCCGGACGCCCTCCAGGTCATGCAGACCACGCGCCCTCGCAAGCACAATGTATATCTCAAGACCATCTCCGACCTGGCGAGACAAGATCAGCGTTGCGCATGCCCAATCTAGATCGCCAAACCTCGATGTGGCGCTCGGTTGCGCTCGTAAACGAATCAATGACTAACCCCAACACAGTCTGGAGCGACAAGTGTTCCGGATGGGACGTGCCTGATGCCGGTTGCTGATTCTTGAAGTAGATCTGGACAGAAAATCAGAATGGAGGACGGGCTCACGGGAATAGACAGCACCTGGTTGTCCAGAAAAGGCTGGACTAGTTCCTGTGCGGCGCCCGCTGCACGGCACGCTTCACGCTCGTATGAGCCAACGGGGTCAAACGAGTATACCGCACCAGTGCCTGGCCTTTTGAATGAGCGAGGAGATGAAGAACATGTGGTTGACGAACCGTCTTCCTCGATGCCACCGAGGACATTGTATATATAGTACGGAAAGAATCGACGGGAATAGAGCATCGTCTGGATCAGACGCGCAATGGCATGGATAGGCATGTCCTTTGAGTGCGCATGGCGATACCACTGCGGGGGGTGAGGGAATGGCCAGGATCAACGACGTGTGCGCACCTCTAGTCGTTGCCTCAATCGCTTGACAAACATATTTCCGTCTGCTGCAAAGCCATTCACGGCGAGCACAGCGCGATCAGTCCTGATCGAGGTGAGCATCGAGTAGCGTATTGGCAAGTGACGCGTACAATCGAAAGACCTTGGGTGCATATCTTGTCTGGATACTGTATCCTTCGCTCTGCCTAGTGTCCCCCGCGATGACGGCAAAGTCGGCGCCGGCGATAGCGAGGACCGTCCCGCCATTATCAGTGTACGGGCTGAATCGTCTCTCGGTTGGGTGTTCCATGGACGAGCTGATCTGTGCGGGCCGCGTCATTCGACGAATATTGCCTGCTGCGAAAGTATTTCCCTTTTAGGAATCGTACAATAGCCTCAAGTCAATGAGACATGTGCTCCTGGCAGATCCATGGATTATCGTCTCCGACACATAAACAAGCAAATAGCATGTTGGTGGTTCTGAACATACACGAAGCACGAGCGCTGACCTCGTTCAGATTGCAGGAACGATAAATCCTCCAATATTACTATCGATCTCATCGATGACTCGCCCTTTCACCTCAAGGGGTCTTTTCCAGGGCCAAATGATACGCCGTATGAGGGCGGTATATTCGAGGTGGTAAGACAGCTGCTTTTCTTGGTGACTGTCAGGTTTACAACCTACCATTGTAATCCCCGAACGTTTTCCATTTGACCCAGTAAAGATGAAGTTTATCACAAAGGTGTACTATCCCAACGTGTCCCCGATGTCTGGCGACATCGGTCTCAACATTCTATCATATGACTGGTCCCCTGCCCTCACGCTCCATGCCGTGTTGATATCACTCCAGCCGCTCTTGCCTTCGCCCGAACTAGACGACCTTCTGGATGCTCAGGTCGCTGAACACTACATGATGAGCAAGCAGAGCTTTGACGAGACGGCGAGATATTGGACTCGGGCTTACGCCAGAGGCTCATATTCACAAGGAGAATCGCCGAGATTGCGATTGCTGGCCTGGAGAGGGTACATTTGAGGGCTTCGGGTTCGAGCGATCAAACGTTGTGCGTGTTCAACCCACTACATTGACCGTCTGGACAGATCGAGGTCCTTCAAAGACTGAATTACCGCGGTGAGAACGTAGCAAAGATGAAATCGCGGAAGAATTGTTGAAATGACGCAAGTGATATCTGTATCCCTGTATAATATATCTACCTCGCTTTATCGGCTTGACTATTTCGCCTGATCATGAGACCGCTGATGGTCGCGTCGGTCTGCTGCAACATCGTTCGTGCACTTCAATCTATTGCCTGTGTTGCGCCATACGAAGGCCGTATCAGCTTGTTGCGACGGCCGATGTTATTTCTGGGTCAAACGTGTGCATGTCAGATCTCGTCCTACTTAACATCAATCATGAGTGAGTATACATCTCCATTGAGCCCATTACAGCGTTCTTGATGGAGCTAGACATCGAAGCACTCAACGGCCGCTTGCTTTTCGCGATCCCGAAAAAGGGTACGTTCGTCTTGTCGTACTCAACCATGCTCATCTTTACTCAGGAAGGCTCCATGAACGATGCTTGCAGCTGCTGGCAGGTGCGCACGTTCTACTGCGTACAAGAGACGATGCTCATGCGATCTGTAGGCGCGGACATCCAGTTCCGCAGATCAAACCGTCTCGATGTCTGCCTCGTCATAAACCACCCCATCGCACTGTGCGCATACCCCCATCTCAATCGCGCCACCCTAACCAGCCATAGTGTGTTCCTCCCAGCAGCCGATATACCCTCCTTTGTCGGTAATGGCAACGTCGACCTCGGTATCACCGGCCACGACGTCATCCTCGAAGCCAACATGCAAGACAAGGTGACCGAAATACAGCGCCTCGCGTTTGGTAAATGTGCACTCCAAGTACAGGTCCCAGAGCACGGCCCGATAAAAACTGTGGAAGACCTCGCCGGAAAGCGCGTCGTCACGAGCTTCGAGGTCCTCGCGGGCGAGTATTTCAGTCAGCTAGACGGCCGCTTGGCCCTCGTTGGCGAGCAGCGCACCAAGATCCAGTACATTGGCGGGAGCGTCGAGGCGGCGTGTGCGTTGGGTCTGGCAGACGGTATCGGTGCGTGCGATCCACCCCTCCCTTTCGTCGCGCTCACATCTACCCAGTCGACCTCGTGGGTACGTGTGCTCGCTGAATCGCGAGGCCCGACTGACCGCGCTGAACAGAATCGGGCGATACGATGCGTGCGGCGGGGCTGCACGCCATCGCGACGGTCCTCCAAACTGAGGCGGTCTTAATCAAGTCCGTCACGCCCTCGCGCGTTGATCACACACCCCTCATCAACAAGATCGCGAGCCGCATCGCGGGCGTCATCGCCGCTGAGAAGTACGTCGTGTGTTCGTACAACATCTCTCGCGAGGCGCTCCCTCGCGCAGCCAAGATCACACCTGGACGAAGAGGGCCGACGATCAGCCCGTTGGACGAGACAGGCTGGGTAGACGTGAGCGCGATGGTCGAGAAAAAAGAGTCTGCGAGAGTCATGGACGAGCTCGTGGCGGTTGGCGCCCAAGACATTCTGATCTATAGTCTAAACAACTGTCGCGTATGATGCTGTTTCATCTTTCTCTATCGCCATGGCCGACTTTAGATCCCTCCTCAAAAAGCTCGTCCAATCGCCTGACCAGTTCTCCCCAGACGACTTCACCCGCGCCCTCGAGCTCCTCATCGCACCCGATGGCGTCCCCCACACTCAGATTGGCGCCTTCCTCGCCGCCGCGCACATCCACGGGCTCGAACAGCGCCCAGACATCCTCGCAGCAGCCGTCGACCTCTTTCTCTCCCGGGCGCACAAGGTCGTGATCGAGGACGCCGACAAGGACTTTGTCGTCGACATCGTCGGCACAGGCGGCGACGGACACAACACATTCAACGTCAGCACCACAGCCGCCATCGTCGCAGCCGGCGCCGGCGCGCGCGTCGTCAAGGTAAGCCCCTGTTCTCCCCACTAGCGTCGCTCACGCCGCACAGCACGGCGGGCGCGCCTCTACCTCCTCCTCGGGCTCCGCCGACCTCCTCCAGGCGCTCGGCTGCGTCTTTCCCGCGCCGACAGCGGGCGCTGCGCACGTCCCGCGCACACGCTTTACCTATCTCTTCGCACCGCACTTCCACCCCGCGTTCGCGCAGGTCGCGCCGCACCGCAAGTCCCTGCCCTTTCGCACGCTGTTCAACCTCCTCGGGCCGCTGCTCAACCCCGCGCGCCCGCGGGGCGTCGTGCTCGGCGTGCCCGACCGCGCGCTGGGCGCGCCGTTCGCGGAGGCGCTCAGGCGGGGCGGCGTGGTGCGCGCGCTGGTCGTGTGCGGCAAGGAGGGCCTCGACGAGGTGAGCTGCGCGGGCGAGACGTGGGCGTGGGACCTCGTCGGGGGGGAGATCACCGAGCGCGTGCTGCACCCGGCCCAGTTTGGGCTCGGGACGCACGCGCTAGCGGACGTGCGCAGCGGGGACGCTGCTGCTAATGCCGCGACGCTCACGACGCTGTTGAAAGGGGGCGGGGAGACGCCCGTGCTCGAGTTTGTGTTGCTGAATGCGGCGGCGGCGTTGGTCGTTGCTGGGGTGGCGGTCGATTACGAGGATGGTGTGCGGTTGGCGAGGGAGAGTATCGCGTCGGGGGCGGCTTGGAAAGCGTTGGAGGCGTTTCGTGATGCTGGAAAGACACAGTAGGTACACTGATATCTAGGAACATAGAGTCCATTCTGACGGCGACCAACGCCCTCATATGCTAATTACGTTGCGTTTCGAGAACTTGGCGGTTGGTTCTCTAGGCTGGTGAGGCACGTGACCTTCCTAGAGTGAAGTCCGTGCAGGAGTAAGCGAGATGGCGTCACCTCTTTCTTTCTGCCACCTCGCCATTGCTAGCTCGCTGGCCCGTCGTTCAGCGCTCTAGCCGCTCCTTCCGTCGCACCCGCCCTCCACACCCTCTCTCAGGTTCGCCGTGTCTCCATAGCTTAGGTAAGTCTATTCCGTCCGGCTTGCATCGCGCATAGGGCGCTTCGCAACCTGCTCGGTGCCCATCCCACCCTCGCAGCTTGCTCGCCCTCGCATCAGGTCGGGCCGGGAAGCCCTGCGGGCTTTCGCCCAAACCCCATCTTATCATCTGTAGTGGCTCATGACCCGTCCATCCGTATCTACCGTACTCGTACTATCTTTCTATCAATGCGCACTCGAAGCGTTCGATCTTCACGGACCAAGTATGTTCTGCAAAAATCATCCGGAACGCATCTTATGACAGAGACCGACTGTCTCTCGAAAGGGAGACATACCCTACAAACTACACCCTTGATGCAAGGATACTTGTGTAACAATGCCGTGAATCAGGGAACGCATTATAGTCACTGATCTATGCACTGAAGCTACGTGAGACGGAGTAGAAAGGAACGCGCAAGGAGTGCATAACATACAACACGTGAGAATGCAAGCTGCAGCTCGAAGTCGACTCCCACGCATATCAACGCACCTCACCCATGCACCAAGCACTCTTGATTCAGGAGATCTTGTTGAACATCTCTGGCTATTGTGACTGTCCACCTGAAAGATGCTACCAGTATGACACAAATCTAGCTGCACTAGCCAGAACGTGTCAAACATTCAAAGAACCTGCACTGGATCTCCTTTGGGTAGAGCTGCATAACCTCTCTCCTCTGGCACGATGTCTCCCTGATGCATGTTGCACATCCGACGATAAAGTATGTTCTAATTTCAATCAGTATGGACATAATAAACTTCTATTCTGCAGAGCTACTCTTTCAACAGGCAGCTTGATGAATCTGAATGGGATACCCTTCGAGGCTACACCTGTCATGTTAGGCACTTAAGCTGCTCCAGATCTTCCTATTCTCTTGATCCGAGCGCTATAAGGGTACTGTTTACCCTGGCTCCCTTCACTGATCCACTCTTCCCAAACCTACTATCGCTGTACTGGCGAGACTTCACGACACTCCCCATCATCCATACCCTTGTCCCATCCCTGACCGCACTTAATCTCGATTTTGAATCCTTTCCTGCTGAGCAACTGCCACCGATGGAATTTCTGGACATCATCAGGGAACGTTGCAAAAATATGAAGGATCGTTCTGTTTACTGGTCTGCCACTGGTCCTTGTAACACAATTATCTCTCGCCAAGTATGTCGGTGGAGCAATCTTCAATCCTTGACTTGTCCTTCGGTAACCTTGAGCACGGACGCTGTCTTGCATCTCGCCTCCCTGTCTACCCTTGAAAATCTTTCATCTACATTGAGCATCAATGTATCCAACCACGTTTCACATTTTGGCTCTATTCTCGTCTTCCCCCATCTGTCTAGCTTGCGAATCAATTCTTCATCCCTGAAATCTGTGACACAGCTCTTTTCTTACATTCGCCTGCCTGGAATCACAGATCTCGACATCAGTTCAAGTGATGCATGGAAGCAGGATGTTCAAGCATACTGTGATGCCGTTGAACAAGTGTGTTCATCCAACACCCTTCGCTTCTTGACACTCATTTGTGGTAGCAATGAAATTGAGGATCTGGCTAACCTCAAAGAATGGATGGATCTACAGCTTACGTTGGATGACCTTCCTTTTTACAAATCCTTTGATGACCTCCTTGGAATATACGTCAACCATCCATGGTCTGTGAAGCTCACAGACGCCGACCTGCTTGATCTGGTGTACAAATCACCCGACCTAATTGAACTTGCCATCAATGCCGACTGGGGTTGGAGACTGCATGACGGTGGCGGGGGTATCACACTTGATGGATTGGTGGAGCTTCTGCAATACTGTCCATCTCTGTCCATTATGAACCTGGCTATCAACACACAAACATTCCTCAAGGACTGGATGTGGAGTTTCAGCCAGAAATGGGGGTAGATTTCCTAGATTCATGTTGGTTCTAGGATTGGTGTTGGCGTTCACAGCTCTTAAACTGGACCCTTGGGGATTTGAGACTAGCATCTATGGGACCTGGAATCCTGACCAAGTGCGGCATGTCACCTTTCTATAGCATGCGATGCCAAAGTTCAGCTGTCTGTGATACCTGTGGTGCAATTCATTTTTACTCACAACTTATTGCAATCCAAAGGTTGGATCAGAGCCAGGGCATTGAAGTTGCTGTAATCAGTATGCAGCATTGCGTCGGGCAACATGACAGTATGTGCTTGGGCAAGCAATGCAACACCAGCATATGGCACCTCGCCACATCATATGGCGGAAATTTATCACTTGACATTGACAGTGTTTGAAGTGCCACGGGTGTGCCAGTGCCAATCTACAAAGCTGTCGAAATGGATGGCGCGTTTCAATGTTGTCTCGTAAGTGAGCAAGCCTTCCTATTGGTTGATGGTGGCTTATGCGACAGCCACTTTCTTTTTTTGGCAACAGAAAGTGTAGCCTTTGGGCTCACTAAGGCTACGCCAGATTCTAGATCAGTGGAAAGCCACAAAGCCGTGAATGGCAGGGCCATAGCCATGAAACATGGTGGTGGCGTTCGCACGATGTGGCATGGTTGAAAATATACAATCCTAGGTAGAGTTGGTCTGTCAAAATCGCTTAGACAAGTAATGAAATGACATTGAACTACCGCAAGAACATAGCATCATCAATAACATCCTCATCATCCGCCTCGCCGTCGGCATCATGTCAACTAACTCGTACAGCTCCAATGCCTCATCAAGAGGTTTCATGGATGTCTTGGAAACAATATCAAACAAGTCTTTGAGGCAGATTTTTTCAAGTGGGAGTGTGAAATCATGGTTGCCACCCACATGTTGTTGAGCCACTTCGCTCCTGCAACGTTTGAGTGATTGAGTCCAAAGAGTTGACTTCTGAATCATCACCCAAGTCATCCGATGGTATAAAGAGTTGGTTAACCTCGTTATTGCCAGCTTGCACTAGGTGAATTGCCATAGCATAATTATCTGAGTCGGTTGTTTTTGTAGATGGCAGAGTGGAGCCAGGGAGGTCAAAACTCAACATGGGTGCAGGCCCAGGTGGCAATGAAGGGGTGTTTGTGTCGATGGGAGTGGATGCATGCACAGAACTTTTTTCTATGGACGCAAGGTGCTGTTTCTGTCTAAGGCATTCATGGGGGGTTGTTTTCAGCATATATTCATCATGGAGATGCATCCGTAGCTGGGCAAGATCCAGCATGTGCCGAGGGGCAAGGCAAGAACAGAGTTGTGTCTGAAGACCAGGGTGATTATAGATGTAGGATCAATACCACAATCATTGGGATTCATGGTGCAACTTGACAGTGGGTGTGAGGTGGGGACGAATCTCAAAGTAACTGAGGTGTATTTTCTGTAAGGTAGACATCAGACAGATCCAGCAAATGTGCAGCCGACTTAAAAATGTAAAGGAAAAATACACAGCACATTTAAATAAAATTGGCCAACATCAAAAAATCAGAACCTAAACTATCTATCTTTTG
>JBBPOH010000762.1:0-10488 GCA_038091335.1 Phylloporus arenicola | reverse complement strand
TGCTGCTTTGCTAGTCGAGGTTGTGTAGCAACTTCTCACGATTCTTCTTTGTCAGTAATTCCGATGGTTTGCACTTGCAGAAGAGGCTATCATGGAGCTGGTATGAGACTAATTTCTGTGGCATATAGGCTTGTAAATAGGAAATGTTGTCTGAAGCCTGACCATACGTCCAATGAAAGCCAGTGATGTCCTTCATTTGCATCTGGGGATCATGAAGAATTTCTTGCTTTGTTTAACTGCCTGCTCAATGTTGGAAGCATTAGGAAACAAATGGTGAAGCAAAGTATTATGACCAATAGAGCACCACAAAAGGACTTGGCTGGAAATACCAAATTGAACAATGATTTCAACTAGCCACTGCTCAGATCAGATCATATCCATGTCGAGAATCCTTGGGAGAGCCTCAAGAGCCTCTACCCTCTCATATATGTCACCTGCCTCTTCATCATTATCGCCTATGTTGTGAACTGTGGCTGCTTTCCACCCGCGGATCTCATGGCCAAAATATGCATCTTGAATATAAGCAACAAATTAAGATGTCTAATCTAAGGGATCCCTTGCCAATTTTCCAAATCTCTATTCCAACCTTACTTTTTCTTCACCTTTGCCTCTGAAAGGGGCAGATAATTGCAAAGACCACCAGCTACTGTTAGCTATGTTGCTTGGCTCATTTTTCATTCATTTATATGAGAAGACAACCAAAATCTTAGCCATGTTAATATAATAGAGGAAAATTTCCACAAGGTCATAGATTTGTTTACTCTTTTACATCATTATCTCTATATCATTATAGATGAAGTAGTAAAGAGTCCTTTTCTCCAAGACAGGGAATTCACTGTTGACAAACCATAGAAACCCAGGTAAAATTGCAGTTTTGCTGTTTATTTGACCATGGCCTTTTAAGAATAAGGGTGGGACCGGGGATGACAATCATTGTAGTCACTGTTGTTGTCTAGTTCATGGTGGAACTGAGGCAGGTCTTCATGGCCACTCTCATGCATCAGCAAACTAGCCATTCTCTGGCCAAAAAGGTACTTTCTTTTCTAGAGCGTTCCAGAGCTGGCCAGGGCATTTGATGTGCTCCACTGTGTGAGATTCAGCATTCTTCTGGGGGGTTTGCATGCCTCATGACCTGGAGAGCAATGGGGGCAGTCTTGGGCTTCGGAGGACTTATGCTCTCATTGTCAGCCTCTCCAGTTTCGCTGTGGTGTGAGGCGCCATACTTGTTCACAACAAAACCTAGAACTGACATTAGCATTAGCATACGAGTTAGGCCCGTCAAAAGTACAGTAGTAATTGAATTTACTGGGTTGCAACTGAGACACCAGGTTTGCTGGTGTTCATAGATGTAGTCAGTTAGGAAAACAGAAAAAAGCAAGTACTCACCATTTGAAGTTGAGCTTGACCTATAGATTCCATTATCATTAGCATGGGCTATTACTATCCACAAAAGCCAAGGCCATTTGTTTGAAAAGGTCATCATCAATCTCTCTTGTGTCTTTTCCTGAGGTATTCTTATCAGGTTCTCTCATCACTTTGTGATACATATATCCTACAGGTCAAGCTTATGTCGCGCTTTCTCATGCTCGCACACTTACTGGTCTTCAAGTAAAAAACCTTTCATGAAAAAAGGTTCACCCTTGTCATCAGCCAGGTAGCCTTGTATTGCTCATCATTCTTAGGTCATGGTCGACAGTACCGCACTCCAGTGGTACAGGGATAAATTCAGGGAGATGTGACCACATCCTATTTAAGTACCTCCTTGTCCCTATTTAATCTTTTGAATTCTTCCTGTCCATTCTGGTTGTCCCAAGAAGTACTGTCGCCTTAGATCCCTACCCTATATCTACCATGCTTCCGCCATGTCTCCTTGAAAGTATTACCCATGTGCCTCACTTCTTCCCCATCTTTTTGGCCATTCTGAGAAGCAAGAATTTCCATTCCTCAAAGAAACATCCTACAGGTTTCCCTTTTTTGACACCTACCTACATGGCTTCTCAAAAACGGATTATCTTGTCGATTCCGCCAAACATGTTCTGTCCGTCACAATTCGTTACACCCTCTTCTTTCCTTTCCTGTCCCTCACATGAGCCTGGAGATTCACCCTGTCAAAACTTGATCACCTACTCCATCGTTCAATCTCCAGGACACTTGTTCTGTTTTTTGCCACCTACTCATCTCAACAGCTTCAGACAGACACACACCCTCCTTGATATGTCATATGTTCCAAGTTCAAGATCTCCTGAAGACCAGACTTTAATCTGTCTCAATGTAGAACAGGAATGGCCTTCAATTTCAACCATATTGTGCCTTCTATTTGCAAACTCTTTCTTACCTGGTCATCCGCCTCATGTACATGATCATCTAATCCGTCACCAGTTTGACTAAGAACAACTCAGGGACCATGTCTCCAACGATGCTTTTGTCATATGGCACTATCTACAGGTCACTTTCACCTTGACGAAGAACAGGATGCTATCTTGTGCCTACTGTTCTTCTCAGATTTTCTATTTCAAATGCTCGCTTTTCATTTTCAATAGTGATAAGTACTGTCATATCCCAAACCATGCTAAGTACAACTCCAGATCTCCGCACTCATCTCCGCACTCACAATCCATGTACTCCAGTGTGTATTCGCTCTCAGGGCAACCCGGACTTCCAGACATCCATCTTCCACATCTGTTTCACCTTGCCCCTCGTTCCTCTATCACCTGTACTACTTTGCGTACCTATGACTTGACGTTCTCTAACAACTCCCATCTTCCTCTGGACACACCGCTATCCTAGTGGTTGTAGATTGTCTATCCAATCATCCCCACCAATGACAAGATCACTTCTCCAGAGTTAGCAAAACTCTTCCTGCTCCACATGTTTTCTAAGCACGGAGTTCCTTCCCACATCACCTCCAATAGAGGTTCAGAGTTCATCTCCCATTTCTTCAGGTCTCTAGGTAAAGCCCTTGACATCTGACTCCACTTCACCTCCAGATACCATCCAGAAGGAGATGGCCAAACAGAACAGATGAACCAGACGCTCGAGCAGTACCTCCGCATTTATGGCAATTACCAGCAAGACAATTGGTCTGAACTCCTGCCCCTCGCGGAGTTCTTGTACAACAATGCTCCAAACGCAATGACTGGTGTCTCTCCCTTCTTCACCAACAAGGGCTACCACCCTAACATCTCTGTTCACCCTGAACAAGATCTGACCTCTGAGCAAGCTCGCGAATACTCCATCAACCTTGGTTCCCTCCATCAGTTCCTCTGTGAGGAAATGGCTGCTGCACAGCTGCGTTACCAAGGCCCCACGGATGCTAGGCAAACTCCAGCACAGGACTTCAAAGTCAGTGACCAGGCCTTCATCAAAGCTAAGTACTTCTGAACTATTAGACCCTCGAAGAAGCTCACAGAGAAAAACCTTGGGCCTTTCACCATCATCGCACAACCCAGCACTCACTCTATCACACTCCGCCTTCCGGACTCCATGAAGTCCATTCACCCCATCTTCCATGTTTCACAGATAGAACCTGCAACACCAAACACAATCCCCAATCATGTGCAAACTCCACCACCCCCGGTCGACATCGACAGTGAGACTGAGTACGAGATCTTAGAGATCCTTGACTCCAAGATTGACCGTCGACGCCAGAACTGCAAACTCCTGTACCTAGTCTGTTGGTCTGGATATGAAGGTACGGACGAAGAAACATCTTGGTTATTGGCTGATGAACTGGACCACGCTTCTGAGCTTGTCCGGGACGACCATCTCCAATATCCAGATAAACCCGGACCGCACTCTGCTTAACCACGACCAAAAGTATTGCAAAAGAAAATCTATGTACAGCGGTTGAGAAGGTACACTATATATTCTCCACTACCTCCATTACCTCCACCTCCTCTTCCACTACCTCCACATCCTTTTTTCCCTCTTCCTCATCCGTATCCATGCTCGACCCAAGGGAGCTTGACGACACTTTGATCGGCCCCTCGAGCTCTGCCCGCTCCTTCTCCAACTCCTCTCTGAACAGCTCTGCCGCCTTGAGCTCAATGAGCTGGCGTAGCCAGTCGTTCTGTGTGTCCATCCAGCGGCAAAGCCCTCCTACTGCCTGCCAGATCCCCCTGAGCTCCTTGAGGAGCTCTGTGCTCACTCTGAAGCTCACTCTGAAGCTCCCTCCTCCACCCTCCTCCGACCCCTTCTTTGCCTTCTTGGAGCTGCTTGGCCCCACCTCCGGATCCTCTGCCCGTGCTCGCTTGCACATCCTCTCCGGCTGCACCACTCTGGGCCCCTCGCACCTCACCTTGGCGGCAATGCATTGCACGCACACCCTGGACTTGCCAGGCCATGGTCCTCGCACCGCTGGCACTCCACCATCTCCGACACCTTCTGCTTTCCCTTGTTGCGCTGCTCAGCTGCGATCTCCTCTGCCTACCTCTGTTAGCTCCATCAACTCGCATTGGGTGATGGACTCACCCATCTCTTGGCTACCTCCGACTTCTCCCTCCGCTTCTCTGCAGCCCTCTGATGCTCCTCCTGCTCATAAGCCTTTCACTCCGCCTCCTCTCGTGCCTTCCGCTCGGCTTCCTCCTTCCGCACCTTCACTCACCTCTGGCGCTCATTGAACTTCGCAGCGTTAAGGCCGTTGTTGTCGTTCTCATCCTCCACGAGTTGTGCGTTGGACCAAGCCTTGAGGTTGTTGTTGGGGGCGGACATGGGGATGATTGTGGTTGTGGATTAAGGAGCAACGGCTAACTACGATGGACTTTATACCCAGTTGGGATCATCCGGACTCCGACTTGTCGCACTCCACATTGTGTTCGCTTAGGCCTTGGGTTGCTTGGGCCTTCAGGGGTTCAGGCCTAAAGGGAGAATACTATCATATCCCAAACCACGCTAAGTACAACTCCAGATCTCCGCACTCACAATCCATGTACTCCAGCGTGTATTTGCTCTCAGGGAAACCTGGACTTCCAGACATCCATCTCCCGCATCTGTTTCACCTTGCCCCTCGTTCCTTTGTCACCTGTACTACTTCGTGTACCTATGACTTGATGTTCTCTCTGCCTCCCTCCACAGTATGTACCAGATTCTGTACTCTGCTGATGTACTAGATTCCGTACTCTGCTTATGTATATATACTTCCATACTCCATACATTACCTTAGTTTGAATCACATTAAACTTACTCCTCTCTCTCCACGAGCCTTGATGGTTCTGCTTCGACCCCACTCTGGTCAGGCTTGCGCATGCCCGTGCCAAGCCCTATCCCCTATATACCTTCATTCTGAAATATGGGACCATGTGGTAGACAAGGGCACACCACATAAGGTGAAGCCAAGTCCCACCTGTACTCAACTTTGGACTCCCCCGGAGTTACCCCCGGAGTAAAACTGGTCTTAACAAGTATGGTGATCAGAATGTGTTGTCAGTATCATTGTCAGTCTTTGTGATCAGTCATGCTGTGATTAGTACATCCCTCTCGATGTTCCTACTCTTTCCCTAATCATTCATGTTGCTCCTCTGGCCCTCCTCTTGTCTGCTTACACTTTTCTGGACGTCATATTGTGTCAGTCACATTCCCAGTCCTTTGGCTCATTCAGACTCCATTGCTTTTTCCCTATTTGTTCTCACCAAATATCCTCATCGTCGTAACCCTCGCCTATCTTCCTTCTATCCGTTTTGCAGTGACGTTGTTGCCGCCTATTTGCTACCTGATACCGTTATCATTGTTACCCCATGTCGACCTGCTCATTATAGTTCCCTAAGTGCATGCACCACGTCTCCTCTGGGCACAAATAACTGACAGGTAACCTCCATGTTATTTTATTTGCCCTGTAATTGACATTACAGTCAAAGATACCGACAGTATTTCACCTGCTTTATGGCCCACCCCGACTCTTTGCATTTGATCTTGCCCAACTCTTTCGATGCTAAACCTATAGACAGTTCATTTTCAACACCATTCTTCACTTTGCTCCTGCTCCCTGGTACCCTTCCTTGGTTACTTGTTACAGATCACTTTCTATCTTGTGCCATCATCCATGCATTCTGTCGTTTCCAACCCTCCTGTGAGGCATGCTATTTCCTCGGACAGTGTTGCCCCATCGTTATTGTTCAGCTAGTTTCGTTGGGAGAATGGGAATGGGTCATGGATGACAACCATGTCTTTGAAGCAGAAAAGTGTCCTTGGAAGTTGTTGCATCTGTTGACGTTATTCAAGGATTTTTTGCTTCAAGTTCAAAACTCCATATGTCTACCCCACTCAGAAGTCGGAGCCCTGGCTATATGCTCTCGCTGTGGACAGCCTGGATGTGTAGAACCCCACCCACATTGCAACTATGGCACTAGCCTTTTCATGATCGCCTTCATGACCTGGAGGGCAAGATCAGTTCTTGACCACATCTTCTTCTTCATTTTTCATTGCCTTGGAGCCATTTCCGAGCTCGGATCAATGTTGGCATATGCTGAATGGCTAGGGTCCCCTATAACCACCTCATTGTCTTACCGCTGCATTCACCTTGTGGTTGTTGTCTATTGCCTCTTGTGTCTTTATGACATCCTTCCACTGTGTGTTTTTTTTCTCAATACTTGACCCTAACCAGATCTTTTTCACTCTAGCCTATCCCTTCCCGACGTGGATCACAATATTTTTTGTATGTGCAAAGCACCCTAGCAACCTCCTACTGATGAAAAGAGAGAGAGTTGGTAAACCTATACCTTTTTCTCCTTTATGCTTTGCCTGTCCATTCATTTTATTCTTTCATTACCCTCCTCCTTTATGCAAAGTTTTGTGTATCCATAGGTTAGGTTACTTGGTAAATGACCCCAAAGCTCGTTGTTTAACATTTATCGTGTGGCTGACTATGAATAATGCATTCATCCAGAGCGAATAACTTCCTATGCTCAATTTTTGAGAGCCATCATGGTGTAGTGTCGTTGTAGTATGTATACTCGTCATTTGTCTTGACACTGATCTCTTATCATGCTACTGATTACGATGATTACTAAACATTCTACTTATTATGTTGCTGATTATAACTGTCTATTGCGCTCTATTTGTTTACTTTCCCACACCCTTTACAGCAACTTACCCCACGGTCCATACCATCCCCAACACTGTGTCTCCTGCAACAACATTGGTATTGATGCACACAGAGGCACCATAGGTGTGTTTTTTCAGCCTTGTCTCAATATGCTACCATCTGTTTGTAGCTTTTACTCTCCACGCCTTCCCATGCATGATCAAGACTGCTTGTCTCTTTGTGTTTGTGGTGGGGCTCTGTTTTCATCCATTGCATCGCCATATCTTGTGGCAATGGAAGCCACACTGGCCTTGGTCCCCTCTCCTTGACCCTCATCCCCTCTTGATACTTTCTTGGCCTGTGGCGTGAATGCCACTGCCTTTTTCACAGATGGAATTATATGGCCGTTGATCCTTTTTACCTCCCCTTACCGCTTTATTATTTTGGCACATCTGTCGCTTTTCATTTCCCATTGACCCTCGTTGAGCCAAACCATGGCACACGGGGTCTTCGCCTGCCCCCTCCTCCCATTGGTTCCCAATATTGCACACTGTAGGTTGCCATCGCAGTCAATATTGAACATGCTACATATGGCCGTTTGGTTGACTACTGATCGTATCTACCTCCCACCATTGAACATGCTGCTGATCCAATTGTATCGTATTATTCCCATACTTAATTGTGCCATGGATCCCCCATTACTATCACCTTGCTGCTCTACCTGTGATATGTTTTTGGGCGGTCTCTGCACTTGGAGGCGCTCTTGGTGTGCTGTTCATCACCTCTTCCCAATACGCCATCTGGAGTACTCTTGTTCATGTCGTTTAGCCCCCGCTGTAACTTTCACCCATGCATGGACCCGACTGCCATTCCTCTTGTGCTGCAAGTTGGACTCAACCCTATTCCTCTACATGTTTGCATGTTGTTCTCTAACTTCCCCCAATTTCTTTCGCAATGTAAACATTGTCCCTTTGTTTTGTTTCTATCCATTGATCACCATCCGTATGGTGTGTATGCCATCTATTACACAACTTGCCATTTCAATGTGTGATATGAACATCGCTTCTATTGTTTAGTTTGTTTTAGATGCTAATCTTTCACGACAATACCACCCTTTTCACCCACTGTACCACCATTGTACCACAAACTGCATTGACCTTTGTCCACACCTCTATTGTGGCTGAATTTTAAAAATCCCATGCTTGCTCTCTCTTCTGGCTTCCCATCACACCTTGCCTTCTAATCTTCAACATCTAAGCAGCATGGTTTCCCATCCCGAACTCCAGCATCTTTGTCAATCTCGTCACCTTTCTCTTGTCTTTGGATGTCCATCTGGGTGTCAGTTTACCCTCGTCTCCCTCAACTCTTCCGCCCCACCAGTAATTGATGTTGACAAATCTGATATATTCAAGACCCCATGGGATGCTCCAGATTACCCAGACCCTGCTCGACCCTGGTGTTCATACATTCCAGGTACTGTTGCTGACGTTCCTGAGTGATATAAATGGCTGCTCTTGCAGCTATTTGACTATGAGCCTCAATGCATGATGACTGATGCAGCCCCCTTCTGTCTTACTGAATAGACTTCCCTTCACGTCATACTGTTACGACTGGCTCAGGTAGAGTCGGTCGTAGCCTCTCAAGTGTGACGGGGGAGTCACAGGGTCAAGGGTTCAGTCACGATGTGTGACTAACCGGTGGACTCAGGCCTCGTGTTCTAATGATGAGGAGAGTGAGGCGAGCCTTTGGAGTCTAATGCTACCAAGGAGCCAATGAAGGTTACGACCTTGGTAGGTCGACAAAGGAGGAGAACGAAGTGCAACTGCTTCAAGGTAGTGGCAGGACCTCTAAGGAAGCAAGAGACAAGAGAAGAGGGAAAAGGTGCTTGTATTCTCAGTGTGCCAAGTAAGTGATGAGGTACAAGAGAGGAGATCAAGCGTAAGGAAATACATGAGTGGGTACAAAGGTTTATATATGCCCTAGAATGGTTTAGGGCAGGTCAAGGTGAAGTCCGATGAATAAGCGAGGAATGTAATGGAATCACATGGAACAAGGATGAGTAGATAGAAATGAGTCATCCAAGCAGATGAGTCACATGGACACTATGGAGGATACGCACGATTACGAAGCAGGTGGTAAGCACATGACTAGGTCAGGTGACAGGGAAGGGTAGGTGAGTAATCGTAGAAAGGAAAAAGATGGTCCAAGTATGAAAGGAGAAACAAATTGTAACAGATTCTAGTACACTTCCCTTGTCAGCTCTTGACTTTATCTTCTCCGACATATTCACTCACTGTCACTGTCACCCTCATTATCACTTTATTTCCTGTCCTTTTCCTTCCCCTTCCACGCTCCTCTATCCTCATCAAAGTGTTCCATCATATAAAGTATCCTCCTTCTTCAGCCTCATTCTTGTCGTTCTCGTCTCCATACATCGCCGCTTTCTCGTCAATTCTCGTGACGTACACCATTCCTGCATCTGTTTCTCTTTTTCAGTGTCCGTTTCTTTCCTATCTTTCTCCCTCCTCCCCCATGCTCACCTTCCACGCTCATCATGTTCACATAGTCGCTCTCGTCGCTCTCAACCAACTCTTGAAACTTCATCTTCTTTGTGATGCTGTCCTTGTAGTCGTCAGCATACATACAGACTTCCTTCCTTCTACACCCTCATCGACACTCACTTGCCATGATACACTTCCATGTCCTTCACTTGATACAACCATCTCACTCGCAATCATACCTTCAGCTGTAAGTCCCCCTTGTCATCCATCATCATATCTCTTCATTGACTGATCGCTCTCACCTTTCACCTCACCTTTCCTTCGTCCACCACCCTTATCTCTTCTATCTCCCCATACCAATATTCCATATTGCCCACTTCGCGTCCCGCTTGTGCTTTCTTCATTGTCTCTTTGTGATGCACTTTTGCCCTGTGTATATTCACCCTTACAGTCAGCATCATTCTGGTTCCAACTTTCAACATGTACATGTTCCCCACGTTGAATTCCCATTTATCTGCTTCCTCTTCCTCTTCATTTTCTCCATCCTTCTCACATATGAACATCACTGTCTTCTTTGTAGCCATTCTCACATCATCATTCTAGCCATTCCACACACTCACCACATACTCGTTTGTATACAGGATACCTCTCCACGCCCACAGGCGCATGCTCCACTCGAACCTTTGTCACCTCATGTGCTGCCAATGGTGTCGAAAGCGTCAAACTTCTCCTGCCACCTCCACTTTCTTCTACCTCTTTGTTGACAGCTTCGTGCATCATGTCGTTGTCGTTCTTCCCTCTTGTCGATGTTTCTCTTCAAGTCATCCTGAGAGTTACAAAGAACGATTCTAATCAATTTAAGACCAGGTTTACAGTACTGTAAATGTCAGGCCATCAGGCCAGCTTACATTAGCATCCATCCAACCAATTTGACTACATAATGTCAGGCCATAAACAGTTCTATTTCAG
>JBBPOH010000761.1:0-10492 GCA_038091335.1 Phylloporus arenicola | reverse complement strand
GCAGTGATCGAGATTCCACGCACGTGATGATAAGATCAACGATTGCTCCGTACTAGTTACTCCAACTAGATGATCCTGTCCACTGCTTACATTTCCGCGTCCACCAACCGCTTCCATCATGCAGCCCATGTGTCACCCGACGCTTCCCTTGTAGCACTGGGAACAGGTCGTCTTGTAGCATTGTGGAACCTTGATGCAAGATATCCAGTCCTCTCCCGCTTTCCTTTGACTGACGTTCTCAGACCCTAGGACCAAACCGACAAGGGTATTTACGATACTCTAGCAGGTCATGAGGGTTTGGTGACCTGCGTTCGATTTCTACGCAACGACCTTTTTGTGAGTGCGGACGACAAAGGATACGTTCGGTTCTGGAAACAGGTCGAAAAGGTATGATGACCCTTTTCTATACCCTTGGTCTCTCTGTTAATGGACGTCAGTGGAAAGATACCGTCGCTATACATGCGCATTCCCAACCGCTATCAGCTCTTTCGGTGTCTGAAGGGCTTTTGGTAACTGGCGGCTCCGATTCCTCCGTCAAGATATGGAATATCTCAGAGCAACAAGGAATTCGTATGCAAGCGCTTCCTCTCTACAGTTGAGAGTCCTGACTCTCTTGTCTCATAGTCAACGTCGAGATGACTCAGGTCATCCCCTTCCAGGGGAAGTTCCCACTGTCGCTAGCTGTGGCAACGCTTCCTCGTTCTCAAGGTCCGTTCTAATTCGAAACCTGGCTCGTTTGAAACCAACTTGTGATTCGTTGCTTTTTGATAGCCACTATCCTTGCCATCGCCGGGACCGACAGAAACGTGCATATCTTTACACGTTCTGACGCCGAGGTGCGTCCTGATCTTGTCTTGATTCAGCGTCCTTTATTCTGAAACGTTTTCATAGTTTGTCCGTTCCGTCGCCCTTCCAGGTCATGAAGACTGGGTACGAGCCCTGGCGTTTGCAGGGAACTCGTCCGACCATCACCTCGTCCTTGCGTCCGGCTCTCAGGATGGGACGATCAGGTTATGGAATATAAGGGCTCTGGAGAACCCTAAAGATAAAAACGACATAACCGAGTCCACCAACGCGCTTAGCGATGATCTGCTAGACACCTTTGAAGCCTCACTCATGGATCCTACAGAAGGCGAAGAGGGCGGGAGACAGATTTCGCTTAAGCGGCATGTTTTGGCGGTAAAATCCAAGGATCATGGGTGCGTTTGCTTCCGCACTTCGCTTACGCTTGTATGTGACCTGGCGTAGGGCTCAACAATACGCCATAACATTCGATGCGTTACTCATCGGACATGAAGCTGGAATAACATCGCTGGCATGGGCGCCATCTTCTCTGACATGCGCTTCACCACTGCAAACCCTTTTGTCAAGTTCAACAGACTCTTCTCTAATTTTGTGGTCTCCGAGCCAAATATTACCCTCGGCGTCATCTAGCAATGTAACGGCTGGTTCGATATGGGTCAACCAACAGCGGTTTGGTGATGTTGGCGGTCAACGGCTTGGGGGATTTGTTGGCGGACTATGGGCAAAAACAACGCAAGGCGATGAGGTCACAGGCTGGGGTTGGAACGGAGGGTGGCGACGTTGGCGATCTGTGCAAGCAACAGAAGGCGACCTGCGCACTGCGCACTGGAAAGAAATTGGTGCTATCAGTGGACACAGTGGGCCAGTGAAGGACCTTGATTGGAGTCCTGCCGGTGAATACGTCATCTCAGTCGGGTAAGTTGAGTCAAGGGAACAACACATCGGTGTGTCGGGCTAATGAGGTCAGGTTGGATCAGACCACTCGCGTCCACGGTGCTATTCCCTCTGCCTCACACTCATCAGGAGTGTGGCACGAACTGGCACGCCCCCAAGTACATGGATATGATCTTGTGGGCTCATGTTGGCTGGGTCCTTGGACCTTTGCAAGTGTTGCAGATGAAAAGGTTGCCCGCATTTTTGAGGCGCCTTGGGGATTTGTGGAGACTATCAAGAAGTTGGGTGTCCGTGGTGCGGCGGAGACTACCGTAAGGACCGAAGAAGAACGTCAGGCTGCAAGCGTGCTGACTACTTCTTTCAGGAAGAACGGCCCGTTGCAGCCAATGTGCCCCCACTTGGATTGTCGAACAAGGCAGTCAACGAGGGTCTGATTTTTTAACTTGTACTCCTCGGTCATCATTCTTACATCGTAATTTTGGTAGCACCGGCTCAATTGGACCCGTCACGGCCAGATAGACGACCCTTTGATGGTGAACTTGCGGCCACAACTCTCTGGCCAGAAGTTGAGAAGGTGTTTGGCCATGGTTACGAGGTGACAACACACTTATCTCTTTGGGATATGTGGCACTGAATATGCACTCTGATCAGTCTATAACGATCGCGTCGTCCAGCGCCCGAGATTTACTAGCTACCGCCTGCAAGGCCACCTCTACACAACACGCTGTGGTTCGCGTGTACTCTGCGTCCACATACCAGCCGTTCGGTTCGCCATTGGAAGGACACACCCTCACGGTCACACGCATTGCCTTCAGCCCGGACGACCGCTATATCGTCACTGTCAGTCGAGATCGCACGTGGCGATCGTTTGAAAAACGGGGCGACGGTATGTGCCCGTCTCAGGTGACCTGATCTTCACATTATCCATCACCCCCCGTCACAGGCTATGTCCCGGTTGCCGCAGACAAGTCTCATGCGCGTATCGTTTGGGATTGTGCGTGGAGCGGCCAGGGGGACGTGTTTGCCACTGCTTCGCGGGACAAGACTGTCCGTGTCTCTGTCCACCCTTGATTGTACGCGCTCATCAACGTTTTTGTCAGGTGAGAATTTGGTCTCCAAGAGCCGGCTCGGAACCGTGGCCTATGCTCGCCACGTTGAAATTCAACGAAGGAGCGACTGCGGTTGCCTTTTGCTCGCTTGACACGGCGCGGTAAGGCAGACTCCCCTTGTCTGGTGAGATGGTGGATCTGATGAACACACAGGCGGGTGCTCGCGGTTGGTTTAGAGACGGGAGAGATTGTCATCTATAGCAACCAATTCGCAACTCCTGCAAAATGGGACATCGCATACGCCATTCCCACTGGGTGAGACTGATTCCTTGTTTTCGTGGTGCGGGGCTCAACTTTGACTGCAGTGTTACCCATGTCGACCAGATTCACAGGTTGGCGTGGCAATCCACGAATGCGCCTACCGAAAAGTATCTCGCGTCATGCAGCGAGGATGGCACACTTAAGATATTGGCAGTCCAATGTTGATGTATAAAGTATGTATCCGCGAGAAGACAAGAGAAAACATGTAACACAGTATACGCAAGAGAAACGCAATCATAGTGAAAGAATCTGCTATACAAAGTAGGTGTTAGGCGATCAAGTTAGTACGGAAACAGTTTCGTTCGTATGGTTATGGTTTTGGGATATACGGGTATAGGACGGATCAGTGACCGGAGGTTACCTGTATGTGTTGATATAGTAATAGCTACTAACAGAATAAGCAAAATCAGGGCTCAGCTTCAGCAAAACAGGCCCATGCACGTAGGGATACAGGAAGAGGGTTCGTCAAATTTAAACAATATCGCGAAGACTCATTGGAACTTCAGGCTGCGAAGGCTTGTCAATGATTGTGTCAAGAAAAAAGCTGAAAAGAGCGTACGCATTTTATCCTGTAGGCAAAGTCAAGTCAGTCGGGTTCTGTGTGAACAAACTTGAACCCTTACTTGTAGAAACATTCAATAGAGCGCAGCATCTCAACATCCCCGCCAGTTGCGGTCACGAAATTTATGATAACTCCAGCGCGTGCGTAGTTTGATGCAATGGCAGGAGCAACACTGTCAAAAGGTATACGTAAGTGAAGTGAGATGGGGATGTGAAAGGGTTTACCGATGAGCATATTCTTCTACTGCCTTGGGCAGATCTGCAAAGCACTCAGCGCGCAAAAAGAGAGCTGAAAGTATTCGATATACCATAGTTGATGATAAGAGGTACATGGGATATCTCTGGGAACTTGACCTGGACGTCATTGACGACCAGCACCTTGGTCACGGGCTGCCTCATCATGACTGAGACAGTACCTCTGAATTTGTTCAAGGCTGCCAACTTGGTGCCAGCGTTCATTTCCCCATGCTGAAGAAAGAGGTCAGCTCAATAGCATCATCGAACCAAGTCGACTTACAAGCGGGATCGCTTCTAATCCACGGCTGGCTAGCTTATATACGACAGAATCCAAGGCGTTCATCCCGCCGACATGAACAATCGCTTGGGCTACTTCGATGTCGTCAAACATGTCGGCCAGTGCGTCCAACTTCCACTCTCGAGCTTGCGCAGTTTCCTGGCTCGAAGCTCCCCTACCCGAACCGATGATTCCATGGCCAGCTTGCGCGCCTGCATTCGCCGCGTCTGCACGGCCCCCAGCGGTGAAAGCGAGATACAAGTAAAATTGGCGTAAGCCTCGGGAACCTTGACTTGTCTCGGTACTGGTGACATTTCCATCTCGGCGTACCAGGACCCTGACGGGTTCTCTCAGCTGAATAGCGGTCGCGAGATTCAGAACATCCTGAGGCACCGTGTTCGAAAACAGGGCGGTTTGACGCTCGATGTTGGCTCCCAGATCGTTAGGGGGCGATGGAGGAACAGTAGAATATCTCCGAGAAGGGTTTACTATGCCTGCCAGTGCGTTGTTGGTATCAAACGAAGCGAATGATGATTGACCCGAGCCATTGGAATTCGGTATTGGTGTGCTGGAACCCACAGGACGAGACCTAGGGGGAGGAAGTAGTTTGACGATGTTAAAGACGAACTCGTGCAGATTTCGGGCAATCAACTGGTCGACTTCATCGAGCACCAAAAAGCGGACCTCTGACCCGGTAAGACCTCCCGGGGAGGTAAACAGGGCGTGCAGTTTTTGTGGAGTCCCACAGATAATGTGTGGCATGTTTTTCTGGAGAAGGCGTAGCTCCTGCGTAAGGTCGTTGGCATTTGTTGACATGCCTACTCCTAACGCCGATCGGATGCCGATGGGGCCCCCCAAATCACGAATCATACGTTGAGCCTGTGTTGCCTGATCCACCGTGGTGGATATCATTACAGCGAGAGGACCTCTGTTGGGGGGTCTGCCCGCCGTATTGACCGCAGCCACTTGGATGGCAGGTATGACATATGCAGCAATGCGTTCCTGGGTTGGAGGGGCTTGTGCGATGATGTCGGACCCTCTGAGCAGGAAAGGGAGCGCGCGCTGCTGAATCTTGTTTGGCGGACCAACACTGGCAGTCACTTGATCAGCTCTGGAACACAAGTGGGCAACGGATGGAGTTACCCAAATTTAGTCAGGGAGCGCAGCAAGTCCGGTGCGAGGTTTAACTGTTCCCATTTAGAAACCACTGGACCGCTGTCCCGAGAGCCGGCGGACCAGTCACTGCTTTGTCCATCGATGATCTATCGCTCACGAATCAGAGCAGTATGCGGTGCTGGAGGCAGATACTCACACCCATGGATTCCCTACGCATTAATCCCCCGGTGACAGAACGGCGCTTGTCGCGCACGGGGTCATTACGCCCAAGGCTTGCAACATTGTCGACCCTGAGAGGTAGGTCGAGGTTTCCTGCCGACCATGTTCGGGTCGGGGGATTTGGAGCACGAGGGGGAGCCCTCAATTCTGGCCGATTGGGTAGTCCGTGGCCCAGCAACACGGGATTGGGGCTGACACTGGGCCCAAATGGCTGACTCGGGGGAGTTTCTGGTGTACGAGGTGTAAGCCGACCGAGAGGAGTCGCACCCTGAATGTGTTGCTGTGTTTGCAACGCGAGAAGCTGACCGACGGATGTGGTCAGAGTGTTTAAGCGCTGTGATATCTGAGATATATCGTCGGGTGGCGGAGACTGGTTTGGAGCGATAGCCGCGCTAAAAGAAGGTCTTGGCATAGACATGGAAGTTGTAGGTTGTCCGCCGGTAGGTGCAAACGGGTCCTTGAACTCTGGTTGTGAACCAGTAGGCTGAGGTGGGTTGTTGAGTGAGCGCTCGACAAGGAAATCGACTTTGCGGTGGACATCGCGGAGTTCCCGTCGAACCTGCTGAGTTGTGAGCTCACAGCGCAACAGACGTTCCAGGATGTCTTGGACAAGAGGCGATGTTTTGAGCTGAGCGTCGATGTTCTGCTGAAATTCTACGCTGGCGGCGAATTGACTGCCGGAATCTAAAGAAGAGACTGGAGAGGAAGATACAAGGGGGCCGTTGATGTTGAAGACTGATGAACGAGACGAGCTGTTCATGACGCTGACAGGCGGTGTATCGACGCGACTCCTGAACTGCTGGATGGGTGCGGGGAAAAATGGGGAATCTGCAGGTGTGTGCGCTCGCTCACCCGCCGTGAATGGTGCAGCATCGTCCGCCTCAGGCAACGCCTCCAAGCTACCGACGGCGCTCATCTCGCGAGTACGAGACAGACTGTACAGCTTTGAAGCTGATGAGATATCTGGAGCAATTAAGGAAGGGCGAAACGGGTGGTCCTGGATGTCGCTGTCTCGGAAGGGGGCCGGGGAGGAACACACGGACCTGTAGTCGACGGGAGAAGTGGAAAGGGTAGAAACAGACGCCCGATCGAGCTCTTGACGCGCAACGGCAAGGCCAAAGCCACTCAAGGGACTTGCATCGTCGTCAGCGAGACGGATGCCACCAGGAAAAAATGGAGTGGACGCGGGATTGAGGGCGACAGTTCTGGCCATTGATGGACTGGGTGTATGGTACCTCGAGGAGATGTGGTCCCATGCAGATGGTCCAAGTTGAGCTGGGCCGACGCTGGCGAGATGAAAACTAGCTTAGCCGAGCGCCGACTAACTACTATATTGTACATCAATCACATAATAACTTTGAAGAGACTCAAGCCAAAAAAGTTGAACATATTCTGCTTTTTCTTCCTCCGCTCTCTCTCATATCGGACATCTATCAGCTCCGTAGGATCAATCTTGAGCGCGCTAGCACGACATGTTAGCACGAAGTCTCTTGGTCATGTCGCGAAACATCCTACTGGAGAGCGCTCCTTTGAGCACGGTGCACGTCTGGCGGCTCCTGCCTCAGCCGGTATTCCTCCAGGCGCTGCGTTATTTTCTCCCGGACTTCAGGAAGATCGGATATGAGAATGGAAGCCTAGACGAACGGAATGTAGCTGTGCACTTTGGCGCGAAACAGCACTTACTTTGAGCTGGCATCCCGCGAGAGTACCCTCCAACTTGCAAGCCCGTCGTCTGGCTAGCTTTGACCCAAAGGTAATGATGGCGTATTGACGAACTTTCATGTTCTGATGGTAACTCGCTGGAGGGGGTTTAACTGTCATGGCCACACCACCGCAACAGTGTATTCTGATAGACAGGATCTTCCCGCAGCAGCTGAAATGTTTTCGCAACGCGTCCTCGTCCACATCAGGACCAATCTTGATGTCAGATCGTCAGCGAGATCGCGCGCAAGAGGGGAGTAGGACGTACGTTTCCAACGAACAGGTTGCAGGGCTCGACTCGTTTTTTGTTCTTGTAGACACGTTTGGCGGCTTGTTTGATGGCGACCTTGACCTTGTCTAGTCTGTAGCCGCGACGAGCACGTCGTGATGCATCCGACTTTTGATGTTTTGCAGGCTGCCGCACGCGCTTCGGTCTAGTGGATGCCTGTGCCTGCGGGTCCTGTATAGAGTCCAGGGAGGGACTCGATGGGCGAAAGAGCGTCATGTGCGGTGGGAGGGTAGTTTGGGGAGTGGGCCTTTTGAACTACATGATGGTGCTTTGAATGTGGAACCAAGTTAGACGGACAATGGTGGACATTTTGCTTTGACATGACCACGACGGCTAGACTGTACCGCAGCGTCGCGAGGGAGGTTGCCAGAGCGGTGAATACGCTGTCCTCGCTGGTGATCTCTCCTCACCTTTTTTTTCCAGAGCATCTCGCCGCGGACGGAGAGGAACAAGGACATCGCGGTGCACTTTCGAGGACTGTTCGAGACTGGCGAGGTATTCCACCACGACGTCGACGACTTGGTGACGTTTATGCGCTCGCAGAGGGAGTACAAGGTACTCGTCCTCGTCTGGCTTATCCACACCGCTGACGGTGCACACAGAGGCTGTTGGAGCGGTACAATCCGCTGGTTGACCTCACTGCGGAGGAGCGGATTGAGGCGACGGCGCGGCGGGTCGGGCTGAACATGCCCAACGTTGTTAGCTAGTTATTAACTTTAATGTTCACTCGTCGCTCGACGTCGACGACGATGACCACCAAAATACTAAAATGTGACCCGTCGTCGATTCAGTTCGACGCCCAGGGCCATCCGACTTTCTCCTCCCAGCCCACCCTCGCCGCCCTCCGCGCCGCCTCGCGCCAGCTCAGCGCCCTCCAGCCAGTCGCATTCCCGACAGAGACCGTCTATGGCCTCGCCGCACTCGCGCTCAACCCCGACGCCGTCAAACGCATCTTCGCTGCAAAGGGCCGCCCCGCCGACAACCCGCTCATCGTCCATGTCTCCTCCCACTCCATGCTCCGCGACCTCCTCCCGCCCGACTACACGATCCCCCCCTCATACCAAGCCTTGATCAACGCCTTCTGGCCCGGCCCTCTCACCCTCCTCTTCCCCAGCGACCCCGCAAAAATACCCGCCATCGTCACCGCAAATCGCCCCACCGTCGCCGTCAGGCTGCCTTCCCATCCAGTCGCACGCGCCCTCATCGCCATCTCAAACGCACCCCTCGCTGCACCAAGCGCCAACACCTCTGGAAAACCCAGTCCTACCCGCCCCGAACACGTCTTCCGTGATCTCAACGGCAAGGTCCCACTCATCCTAGACGGCGGACCTTGCGACGTCGGCCTCGAGAGCACCGTCCTCGATGCTCTGCACGACGATGGCATTGTTCGCGTTCTCAGACCAGGTGGTATTACCGTAGAGCAGATACAAGACACCCTCAACCTTGCGTACTCTGGTCATCCGGTCCCTAGAGTCCTCGTTCATCGTCGCGACTTCTTCGATCACTCCATCGAGGAGGCTCCCACCACTCCAGGCATGAAATACCGCCACTATGCCCCCGCGGTTCCAGTGACCCTCCTACGCACGGCCGATTGTCCACAGAGCGGAGCGAACACCATGTCTCCCTCTGCCTTGCTGGCTTCTCTCAAGAATTCCATAGCTTCACTCCCGCCCCCAAAAGTGGGCCTGTTGGCTCCTTCCGAGTCTGTCTTGGCCAAGACTCTTCTTCAAGATCCGACGATTCAATGGCATCGTTATGCTCTGGGTTCCCTCTCAGAGCTGACCGTCATTGCCCAACGTCTTTTTGATGGACTGTTGACCCTTGAACTTGAGGGTGTTGATCTGATCCTCGTAGAAGAAGTTCCAGAGGAGAACGAAGGGTTGGCGATCATGAATCGGGTGAAAAAAGCTGCGGGTGAAACGTGTTGGATAGTTCCAGATTCACCTTAGACAACCATGTGCGTGGTTCGCGCCGTTTAACGATGATTTTTTTTGACCATCCTCCCTAAAGAGAAAAAAAATCACCCGTTGGAGAGTGGGATTTTCCTAGACACGCCGACGTCACATTACCTGCGTCGGTATACTTATTGAGTCCCTGTAGAGCTAATCGACAGTCCCACATTCTGGCTATTGTCATCGTGAGCATCGCCCCAACGTTTATATCATGTCCATTCTTTCCATTGTCCCAAAGAACGTCTGACTCGCACAGCTTGCCTCATGAGTGCCTCGTGTTTGAAATCAGTGGATCAACACGACTTCTTAGACCTCCACCCCCCATGTTCACATTAACTGATGTTGCGGATTTTGATATCGGTAACCCTGCGATACTCTGCAATCACGATAATGACAATGGTACGTATACCAGGATCGATTTTGTGACAAGCTATCATCCTGGTACGGAGCGCCGCATGTCACTGTCAAATGTACATTTACAACGTAGCCCCGCGAGCTTCCCCCTTCAGGCTTGTTGTGTCTCCCCCTTCACGGAGCCCACCACGCCATCTACGGTTCTAAAGCTGCACGCTTGCAACTAAATCGCTTCCTGACCGACCTCTATCTGTCAGTACTCTATTTCTTGTTCAGTGTGTGCTGATCATTTACTTCGCCTGCAGAAGTTTGCCTTTGAGAGCCCCAATTTTCATCAAGGTACTCCATTCAGATAGACATCTGCATCTCTTTCCAGTACACGAACATACCATTGAACCGCTACGCCATGTCAGCACCTTCACAGATTGAGCTCGACAACAAGTGCCACTCCCAACAACCCAAGCGCATTCCTCGGGCCCCCAATGCATTCTTTCTGTATCGTTCGGATTTCCTGAAGAGAGGTACGATACCACCAGAGGTCGAAAAGCGTCAGCAGTATCTCAGTCGCATTGCTGGCCAATGCTGGAAGATGCTCCCAGACAGTGAAAAGGCTATATGGTATGATAAAGCAGCGGCTCTCCGTGCGGAGTACCGCTTCAGACACTCTTCCCACAATATTGGACCGTTCCAAAAGGATAAGAACAGAGTGTCAGCAAAG
>JBBPOH010000760.1:0-10497 GCA_038091335.1 Phylloporus arenicola | reverse complement strand
CGATGAGTAATCATAGAAGGCGATGGAATCGCGAGGAACTATGATGACGAAGACGAAACGACTCATCGAAGCCGATGGAATCGCATGGAACTATGGAGGAGTAAGCGTGATTACGAATGGATGACTGAACGTGAGACCAAGTCATAAGTCAAGGAGTAATCATGAAAAAGGAAAAGAGTGTCCGATAGGAAACAGAAACGATAGTCCGTGAATCGTAACAGGAACACCCACGACCTACCTACCAACATCCCCGTATCTGAAGGGTCAGACTCTACCAACGACTCTCGTGTTTGGTCTCCCCCCAGGGATGATCAGAATGCTCTCCCTGTCCATCCTCGCCCACTCTTAGAAAGTTGAATTTCCTCTCCTCCGCCTCGTCCTTCATTTCCTCCACCATCATATGACTCTAGAAATTCCATCACGTCCGTTGACATCCCCCTTCATGCCCATAGACACCAAGAGCCACTCCCTGCAGAGGTCATCCCACATGTCCACAATCTCTTGACATCGTCCCATTTAGCCAGTTACCTTAACGAAGGATCTGCCCTCGGTAGCTCTTACCATGCCTACCTCCAGATCGAGACCATCGGCTTGCTCGTATCCACCCCTGTCCACAACCAAGTGGCCCACAACCTCCAGCTCGCAGTCGCACGAGCTTGAGGAATCATCCGAGCAGACCTGATCTCAGCAATGCATCAATTAGGCATGCCTGAGTTCCTTGCAGAAGTCGATGGCTACCTTGCCAATCAAACCATGCATCGTCTAGACCGCTTCAGAGTTCCTCCCTCCGCATCTTCCTCCCCCTTAGATACCGATGAGATCGAAGCCTTGTACACAGCTGAAAACCGATGGGCTCAAGAACAGGCGGATCACCCCTTGCCACCCAGTCACCCATGATACCACGAAGCATGTTTTGTATGCCAACACCTAGGACATACTCGGGTGTACTGTCACCTCTATGAATGTCCCACTTGCTTTCGCATCGCCCCAGGACATATTCAAGCGAACTGTCCTCTTCATCGTGGTCAAGGTGCTTGTCATTCATCATCGTCCTCCTCATCCTCTCTGCCTGTCTCTTGTTCTCACGCTCAGACCACTCACCGTTCTCGTCGGATGAATCCTACCAGAGGATCATCTCATTGTCGCACCACTCGCAAATGATCTCCATCTATCAGAGACGAACTCTATGATGTCGTCGCTGAAGCGAACATGTCTGGATCTCCCAGTCATTACTAAAGGTTTGACCCTTGTTGCTGTCTCGGGCATACAACGGGGGTAATGTTACGATTCGTTTCTTTTCTTCACACTTGGACTATCTTTTCATTTCACGATTACTCATCTATCTCGTAATTGTGCTTACTCCTTCATAGCTTTACTGATTGATCACTTGTTCCATACAATTCCATCGTATTCCATGCTTACCAATAAGACTCTTCCTTGAACTTGCCCTAAATCACTCTAGGGCATATATATACCTCTCGTCTTACTTGTGTATTCCTTACGCTTGATCTCCTCTCTTGTACCTTGTTACTTGCTTGGCACACCGAGAATACAAGCACCTTTTTCTCTTCTCTAGTCTCTTGTCCCCTTTAGAGGTCCTGCTGCTACCTTGAAGTGGTTGCTCTTTGTTCTCCTCCCTTGTTGACCTACCAAGGTCGTAACCTTTGTCGGCTCCTTGGTAGCATTAGACTCCAAGGCTTGTCCCACTCTCCTTGTCATCATTAGAACATGAGGTCCAAGTCCACTGGTTAGTCACACACCGTGACTGAACCCTTGACCCTGTGACTTCCCCATCACACTTGAGAGGCTACGACCAACTCTACCCAAGCCAGTTGTAACAAAATGTAGCATTAGTCGCAATCACAACTCGATGCTTAGCTTTTGACCAAAGCATCATTCTTTAGTGCATCAGTAAATTTACATTGATCTTATTTTGATTTATTTGTGGCTTTAACAGTCTTGTGTGCTAAGCAATTTGGCAAAGACAGTGAAGCTGAAAAGATCAGTTAGACAAAACATAGGATGTCGTCTTAACTACTCAATTTGCTAATTCATCTTATGCAGCTTCAAAAATTCAGTGTATTAATGTCTGTATACTAGTACATGAAATTGAGCAAGTCACTCCTTCTCCTCATTGCCGTCGTCGTGTAATGCTCATCACCGTTGCATGTCCTCAACACATCTTCATCATCCCATGTGTGGGATGAGAGCATCGGATGGTCGTGGTACCATTGTTGTCATCTCCCTGCCCTCTGTGCTATCCCCTTGTCGTCATTGCGTTGTTATCACCCCCCATCGTTACATGGGTGCAGTTGCACACACACCAGTGTTGATGTCCTTGCAATGTTGTTGGACATGGCCAGTGACAGATCAATGCTGTCCCCATCACCCTCTTGTTGTGGTGGCAATGGCATAGCACAGCATGGCTGTTGTGTTTGTTGTGCACATTCGCTGACCTGCTTCACTGTTTGGTGCAATCTGCTCAACTTGAGGTCCATTTGGTGTATACTGATTGAGTTGCCATTCTGGCTGATCATAGGCATATTCTGATGTGTTTGACAACACATTTGGGCGTGTTTGGGATTGATTGATGCCCTCCAGTGCCCACAACATATGCATGTCAACGCTGGAGCATGCGACCACAAGATTTGCAAGTTAGCTGCACTCCCCCTCATGCTCAGCATGCACATTGTTGTTTTGATGTTGCGGAAACCTATCAGGTAGTTTGGGAGATGCTGGTAGTAGATATGGGGGTGTACATTGTTGCCTGAGGTGTGTTGATCAACTTTGTCAGCATCATCAACAATGGCTCATGCTTGAGAGCACTTTGCCTTGCCACCTCAATCAATGTGTTGTGGCCATCCTCGGCATACTTCCCCTCAAGCTCAGCACTTGGGGACTCGCCCTCAACACCTTTGCCACATCAGTAAATTCACATTGTGCTAAATTTGGCTACATCAACTTATAATTCATCCAAAGCATGAGAAGTCGCCAAGCCAATAAGACACGTGACTCAGTATATGCTTATTCTGCCCACCATCTTAATGATCTTGCATGTCTCTATTAAAGAATGAAAAACATGGCATTAACAAGATTAGCCAGTTAGATACAAAAAATCAATTAAGTCCAAGTCCAAGAAAACAACCCGCTCAAATGAAAATAAATAAATAAATATATATATATATATATAAAAGTATAAAAATGTGAGCATAGAGTGAAAGAAAATAATATGCATGACTTGTCACAGCAATCAAAAACAGCACAAAGGGAAATAAAGTCCGAGGGGGGACCATCAACGGAAGGCAAAGAGATCATTGAAATCATCATCACCAGTGTTGAATGATCCCAAAACACTTCTGGTGGTGTTAACATACATATAAGCTTCCTTCACAACCAGATCAAACTGGCTGTCGGACAGATCATGGATTGGTGTGAGGTAGTGTTGGGTGGTTGCACCCCAGAGGCTGTCATTCAACTTGAACTGGGTTCCCTTGGGGATGAATGATGTCCATGCATCCACTGACTCTGCTAGCTGAAATATTACATTACCATTGGAAACCAGTGTGAGGACTTGGGCAAGCTATTAATAAACAGAAACAATAAGTTTCTAATGTCGTAAAAAAAGAAGGATAGCAGCATTACCACAGTACAAGCCAGTGCAAGTGCACCTCACACTCCATATCCTTCAAACCCTGAAGGCAAGCCAGTGACCTTGCCATGCCCTTGGGTGAAATTGTAATGATGCATGAATGTCTGGACAAGAAACAGGACCTCCAAAGTCACAACCACGCCTGATTCAAGTAGTGAATTAATAGATATAACACAAACCAAGAACAAGAACAACTGATCTTGTTGTCGAACCCTTTATTGTTACTGAATAGGAAGCAGTTCTTGTTGAGCTTAGCTCCCGTGAAGGCTTGCTGCTTCTCCTTGTCTGCAAACTCAAGGTCATTCGCAAAAACAGCCATGATGACTGCCACAGCGGCAGTGGCAAATCCGCCTCACCAGTTGCTGAGCAATTGTTTTGACTGTGTTTTGCTGTATCAGACAATGCTAATCAAATGTAAACTGACTTACAATATAGTAGATGGGTCCCCCAATGACAATGGTGTGCAGGATAGAGTTCTTGTACACAATGTTTGATATCTTTTGTAGTGTTGCCCATAGGGTATCATTGGGAATGCTTCAAGTGTTCTCGTAAGTGCCAGCCAGGTGTGCCACTGTCAAGATGAAGACATGCTGCCACACATTATTGTCTGTCACAAGCCCGTTCAGTCACTGACACCGATTGACACGGCCAGCCGACGTTGCAAATAGGCCGTATAAAATGGCCAGCCGACACTCGGCCAAGAGAGGGGGTACCAGTGGGAGAGATGGATGGGCTGAGCGATAAATGATGGAGACAGACAGGCCGAGGAAGGTATACATGAGGATAGGTAGTGAATACTAGTAGGGTTATAAGAGCAAATAATGGATAGGCTAGGGACATTAATAGCGATGTGGGTGGGTGGGGTGAAGTGAGAGGTGCCGGTGTGAACCACTAGGCTGAGAAAGGATGTACCGCTATGGATGGGTAGGCCGAGATGTGGATGAATAGGCCGACAAAGGATCTACCGATATGGATTGGTGGGCTGATTAGAGAGATACCAAGATGGATAGGTAGGCTGAGTGGTGGGATACTGAGATGTATTGGTGGGCCAATTGACATACACTGATAGATGGATAAGCCAATGGGACAGACACCAATATGGATAGATAGGCCAAGTGGAGAGACACCGAGATAGATAATTCGGCCTAGATAGCGCTTACCGATGGAAATGGATGGGCTGATTGGAGAGACACCAATATGGATAGGTAGGCCGAGTGGAGAGACACCAAGATAGATGGTTTGGCCTAGATAGCACCTACCGATGTGTATGGCTGGGCCAAGTGGAGAAACACCGATATGGATAGGTAGGCCGAGTGGAGAGACACCAAGATAGATGGTTTGGCCTAGATAGCACCTACCAATGTGTATGGCTGGGCCAAGTGGAGAAACACCGATATGGATAGGTAGGCCGAGTGGAGAGACACCAAGATAGATGGTTTGGCCTAGATAGCACCTACCAATGTGTATGGCTGGGCCGATTGGAGGGACGCCAATATGGAAAGGTAGGCCGAGTGGAGAGACACCGAGATAGATGATTTTGGCAGACATTACACCTACCGATGTCAATGACTAGGCCGAGTGGAGAAACACCAATATGGAAAGGTAGGCTGAGTGGAGAGACACTGAGATAGATGATTCGGCCTAGATAACACCTACCAATGTGAATGGCTGGGCTGATTGGAGACACCAAGGTAAATGGTTCAGCCTACATAGCACTTACCAACTCTCCACTTGGCCTACCAATCCATATTGGTGTTTCTCAACTCGGCCTAGTCATTGACATCGGTAGGTGTAATGTCTGCCAAAATCATTTATCTCGGTGTCTCTCAACTCAGCTATCTATCCATATTGGTGTCTCTCCAATCGGCCCATCCATTCACATCACCGAGATAGATTGTTCAACCTAGAACACATCGACCAATGTGAATGGTTGGAGATTTGCCAAATGGATGGGTCAGCTGATTGGAGAGTTACCGAGTCAGCGAACCATATGCCTATGTGAACGAGTGAGCCATTTGGAGAATGACTGGGATGGATAACTAGGCCGAGATATCATCTACTGATGGGTGGGCCAATCAGAGAGACATTGCAGCGATAGCAAAATGAATCAGTGGGTTGAAATACGACTTACCAAGTGATAGATACACCGATTGGGGAGTCGCCGATCAGAGAGATACAGAGATGGATAGGTAGGCCGAGTGAAGTGATACCAAGGAAGGTGGGTGCGTTGATTGAAGATATACAAAGATCAGTCATGTGGAGATGCACTGAAATAGATAGGTGAGATCTACCGATGTGAATGACTAGACCGATCGGAGAAGTACTGAGGCAGTGACCCATGACCACCAATGATTCTCAGTCGATGTTTACAATCTCACAATATTGACCGATGTGGATATACCGAAGGTATATAGCTTCAAGAACATAATTTCTATTCATCACTAGAACAAATGACTATATATTATTCACAACAGAGTTCACATGGTACAGGTACACTACATTATCATAACACTACTTCACCCTCACTAATGTCCATTGCGATGACTTCATCGCCGAAAAGGCTGTCAAGTCCCGAGCTAGGAATCAGTGATGACAGCAAAGAGGCCTTGTTGGTTGTGGTGGGGATGTTGATGAATTATGGTGCCGGTGTTGGTGGGGCATCGGCCAATGGCAACAATGGATAAATGTTGACAGAGGGCAGCACCGAACCATGGCGAGTGGTAGGAGGGGAATTGACACGATGTGGGAGAGATGTGGATCTCTCCAGCACACGAGTTGATGGTGGGAGTGCGCGGATGGATGGCATAGGGGGAGGAGGGAGCACCTGGATGGATGAAATGGGGGAGGGAGCAGGGAGTACCTCGATAGCTTGAGTTGACAATGCAGCAAGAACACTGCCGGGGACATCGACGGGCGAGGCGATCACTGGGGGAAATCGGGATGGGGCGAGCACCCCTGTTGCTGTCGGTGATGGGATAGCAACCACTTTGCATCACACCGTTTCCAGGGACCAACCATTGCTCTCCACGGTGACCCGAAGATCGGAGAGTTCACGGCGAAGGTCATTGACCAATGCCATGAGCTGAGTCACCTTGTCCTTGAGCATTGTGTTAGTTGCCTGAGCTACGCTACCTGTTGTCTTTGCACCCTTAATCTCGATGTAAACTGAACTTTCAATCAGCATTAGATAAAGTTACAATATTGAATACTTACCTTGTGGGGATATCCGCTTCTTCGGGCGAACTTCCAAGTTTGAGGGAGCTTCTGCATCCTTAATTGTTGACGGTCCAGTGATGGGAGATGGGGAGCGAGGGTGCTTTTGCTGCATGTCGCCCGAGGAATGTGGGGGAGTCACTGTGCACAGACGGGACCAAGCAATGGACTTCGATGTTGCCCACCCCTTTGACTTGGGCAGTGGCGACCACGCATGAATGCAACCAGTGGACTTCGGGCTGGGGCTGTGACGATGCTGTGAGCGCCCACATTTTGGGGCTGGTTGTACCGCAACTGCCGATTGAGGCACATTGGTATTCACTGTCCCTCGTGATCACGCACACAATGTGCTGGCTGTTGGTGCACGTGAGCGACCTCTTGGCAGTATGGTGGTGAGGCTGCACCAAGTCTTCTGCCGTTTGCACTTGGTGCACACACCTTGCTTTGTCCCTGGCTTACAGGTGACGCCTCGATGGGAGCATCTATCGCATCGGTCTTTTGACCGTGTGGGCTTGACGGCATTGGTGGTGGTGAGGGTCGGGGCTGTGGGGGTCAGGTGGTGTGTTGGAGGTGGGATTGGATGGACATGATCGGCAAGAGCGGTGTTGCTCTCGACGACCTCCTTCTTGACATGATAGAGGTTTTGCAGAGGGACCTGCTTACCTTGTGGCGCCTGAACCAACACCGATGC
This sequence comes from Phylloporus arenicola, assembly GCA_038091335.1. NCBI lineage: Eukaryota > Fungi > Basidiomycota > Agaricomycetes > Boletales > Boletaceae > Phylloporus > Phylloporus arenicola. The sequence goes on along the minus strand of JBBPOH010000760.1, from coordinate 2,944 downwards.
CATTGACACCTCCACCTCCACCGACTCATCCCTTGCCTTTTTCTTCCCCTTTTTCTTCCCTTTCCCCTCTGACTGTTCGCTTGGTCCCGCCATCTCCATGTCCATCTCAATGTTGATCGGCAAGGTCTCTTGTGGTAACCTGACTGTGCCAGTGATGTTGGTAGGTGGTGCAGATAAATCTGTAATGTCCATGGCAGCGTCGGTATTGTTGATAGTGAGCGAGAGGCTGTTGGGGATTTGAGGAATGACAGGCACAATAGCCTTGCGCCAGTATTCAAACCAAGGATATGTCTTGATCATATCCCTAGGACACAGAATCCGCTCCCAATGTGGCCACTCCCCGCCATTGAGCTTTGCTTTGACATTGGTGAGCTCCACGGCGGCAGCAATGGCGATGTCAGCAGTGGCGACCTTTTTGATGTTGCACTAATGGACATGAGCTGACTATAATACATGATATGTGAATGACTTACCACAGTGTCACAGAGTGTCTAGCAGACACTCATCCATGTGTTGCCATTGCAGTTGCCAAGCTTCACTAGAGCAACTTTGATGATGTCGGCTTGCTGAGCGATGACATTGACCGCAGAGGTTGCAGATGGTTGGGACATAGTTTGGGGTGTGAGGGGTGAGAGTGAGGATGAATATGGTGGGTGATGGTCAAGGTTTGAGCGAAGCCACACAATTTGACTCCGAACATTAACATTACATAACAATAGCCAACAATGCTGTGGGTGGATGTGGTCCATTGCTTCCACAAAGGTCCCACAACACGGCAGACTATCCATTCCACCACATACTCACTCTCTTATGCTCTTACCATGCAGGAAGCCCTCACACACGCTGCCTCCTCCCAACCAGCTTGCAAGGTCAAATTTATCGGCCTACCAACTCCATCCTGATTCCGGAAGTGCATCCAACTGAATCAGCAGCTCACGACCAGCTAGATGCCATGGACATTGATGTGCCACCAGTACCGAAGACATGGTCCATCTCGCTCTCGCTCTCCCCACCTCTATCACCCCTTGCAGACAATCTGCCTCTTCTGCCCGTGCCCCACACTTTCATCCTTGTCCCCCTATCCCCACCGGCATTTCCATGCCCCCTTCCACCCCCACTAATTGCCAATTCCATGATGGACATTTTAGATTCCCTGACCAGCCTCCCTGGAGCTAGCGATGCTCTCCCACCTCCTCTCATCCCTTCCAACTTCTCCCTTTCCCCTCCATCACCTCCACCGAGGTCGTCATTACTCCCGTGTTACAGCCAGATGTCACCACACTCCTCACCAACCCCTGGGCCATCAACCCATTTGCCAAGACGATCAGTAGTCAATCAAGGTATGACAGAGGCAAGTCAACATGCCTCGGTGACGCCTCTGAGGGAGACAGAGTTGGCGTTGGATGAGTCAGTTATCCAGAAGGTAAACTGGAACTTCAACAACTGTGAGTGATGCTTTAATGTCCTGCATGGTGTACTGATTGCATGTAGATCAAGACGCTCACCGACGCGCTGTGGCTCGGGCGGCCCTACTTCGGCGAAATGAGATTGAGCTGAAGAAATTGAGAGTGGAGGCCAATGGTTGCTTGAAGGAAGCATACATTGCGTATGGTGACAGGCTGATGGAGCTAGCGTATCGATGTCAAGAGCTCGTCAAGTGGATGGGGCTGGTAGCGGGGCTCCTGAACAAGGTCAACAGTCAATCGGGTATGTCATCGGTAGGTGCCAGCGATCAGTTGAGGCCAATCATGGATCGGCATAGGAGTTAGGTAGCACAATTGTATGTATTGTATGTATATTTGTATACCATGTCCATGTAACCTATGTTGCAATGAGTGAATTGGCGAGTTCTGACGGAACTATATGAATCAGAACATGGGCAACTTTTGGTTCACAATTATTGGGCAGTATGTACCTTCACATATCTAGGTGTACAGCCAGAATCAATATATTGTTTACCTCACATTAAATGTTGTCAGCCAAATGTATCATTTTGCCGATCCCTTGCCCATCTTACTCTTTCCTTTCCTTTTTGGGCTCAGCATAGGGAATTCCTGATCACGTGCACGTGGGATGATTCTCTTGCGTGAGGACCTCCTAGGAGACCTGGTAGGATTCACTGATGAGTCAGCAATCATTCTCCACTTGTCCAAGTGAGAGTCGGCATCCCCAACTACATCGGCATTCCTCCATTTGGCCAGTCCAGCTGGCTGTCTCCCCAATTTGGGCAGAGCATGCCCAGTGATATCATCATCAGCGATGTCAGAGTCCACTTCCATCGGAGTAGCAGGCCTACGCTGTCAGTGACACATTTGAATTAGATGCTAATAAAAGTGGAATGTATATCTGGCCCTCACTAATGGCCCAGCTGCTTTAGTTCTGCCATGGAACTTTGGATGAGCATGACTGGTGGCCTCATGATTGGTGATATCCTAGTCGATCTTGGAGATTGGTGTAGCAGGCTGGCGCTGTTGGCAAAGAGTTTGAATAAGGTGCTAATTGTGGCGGAATATATATCTGTCCCCTACCGATGGCCCAGCTTCTGTGGTCCTTCCCTTCTGCAGGGCCACTGAGGCGATCGGCTTAGCAGGCTGATGCTGTTGGCAAAGAGTTTGATGAGATCTAATAATGGCTGAATGTATATATTGGTCTCTCACTGATGGCCCAGTCTCCATAGTCCTGCTATGCAATGTGGGATAAGCATCACCAGCAATATAATCATCAGTGATATCCAAGTCTGCCCCCTCATGGTTGGTGAGTTCCGATCTATGCTCGCTTGGCACACACTGTTGGTGATTGAGTTCGGTGACATCCCAATATCCACTATACATATCAAGATCCTCTCAGACTTGTGCTTGCTTGATGCCCCATCGGTGTCATGTGAGCTCCTCTCGTCATTGGCACCACCCATAATGGAGCTATTGGGTCCCTGTTGGTCAATGTG
>JBBPOH010000759.1:0-10498 GCA_038091335.1 Phylloporus arenicola | reverse complement strand
GCAAGCGGGTCAATGCTCACTTTGCAGGTGGACCAGCCAACTATGAAACCTAGAAAAGTGCGGTAGAACTTTGGAGCAGACCTATAAGGACATATTAAATGACGCATGTTGACCACAGTCTGGTGACAGCGCAACGGTTTGCCCCTCCGCTTACCCAAACCTTCATAGACAGGTCTGGTCACCAGAGATCGTACTTGGAGCAGGTGGAATAATAAAGATGACGAGACTAGTCAAAAATTTGAGGAACAAATGATTGGATACGGCTGCGGGGTGACAGTGATCACTCTGCGCCAAGGGGGTGAATGCGGCCCAAGAACTGCTGTTCTCCCACCAGCTCAACGTCTTCCCGTCTCTCAGCTGCTGCGCTCAACGCTAGGAACGACCCCCCCAGATCGTCAGGGTACTCGCTTAGTCTATCAGACCACCGTATATTCCAACATCGTCCGATACGGCCAATTGGTATATAATCCTGACCAGGCACTTTACCTCTTTGCAAGCATCCTTTAATTGATGTCCTCTCTCTCCCTTGCCAAGTTTGCCATTCGTACACGCGCAATTTCAAACTCTGCCTGCTCAGGCAAGGCGCTGCCCTTCTCTCTCCATGGCTTACGCGCCGGAATAGACGAGAACCGTGGCAGGACCCTACGTATGCTCATGTTTGGGAAGCCCGGCGCTGGCAAGGGAACCCTTTCGTCACGACTTGTGAAAAAATACGACATCTTGACGATCTCTACTGGCGACCTCTTGCGCCAACACATTGCCGAGGGGTCAGGGGACTGCTTTATTGTCTTTGGTGCACCGCTTACCTCCTTGCAGGACCCAAGTTGGTCGTGAAGCAGGAGAGATTGTAGCCCAGGGGGGACTCGTTCCTGACGAACTCATGCTGAAAGTTGTCACCAGCAAACTTGATGAGCTTCACGACAAGGTTGGTCCAATCGAGTTCTTATTGTCTTCATGGCTTTTGACGGACTTTATAGCACTGGATCTTGGATGGCTTTCCTCGAACGCTAGGACAAGGTAAACTTCTCGATACCCATTTAGAGTGTGTACATCGACCATCTGTCTGTATACGTCTCCCTGAATGGCTCCATAGGAGCCAGAATGCACCTCTGACGCTGATTGTGAACATTGACGTCGCCGACGAAGTCATTCTTGGTCGGATATCCGATCGTTGGGTCCATCTCCCGTCAGGCAGAGTGTACAACACCACATACAACCCTCCCAAGGCGGACGGCTTTGATAACGAAACGGGGGAGCCTCTTACGAAAAGGCCCGATGACCATCCGGTGAGTTGCTCGCTATATATCATGTTAGCTCGGAGCTTGACGGAGATGTCGCGCAGGAAATCTTTTCACGCCGTTTGCAACGGTTTTACGCGTCAACGTCACCCCTTCTGTCGTACTATGCTTCGAACCCTAAATCTACCGATCTTGTCACCCTTCGGGGTACGTCGTCTGACGAGATTTGGCCGAAACTCGACGCCGTCGTTTTGTCTTCCTTTCCTGGCTTGCAGGAACGTCTGCCGCGTCGAGGACGGCGTAGTCTGAGTAACCCTTTCGTGTTGACGGATCGACAATATTTGCCAAGTCCGGCAGTATGGAAGAGTTGAGGGTAGTTTTCTTGTCCATGGACTCGTTCGCCATGTTTTTGTTGAATACCACCAAGGCTAGCACTAATAGAGCGCTGCACAGCCTTGTCAACCACCTTTGTTTACCTCAAGGTATGCGGTGCAATAAGTAACCGCGTCCCATCTCTTCATCCTCCCTCATGGCGCCCCGCGCGTCCTTGCGCAATGTCGCTCGGCCAATCCATAGCATTGTACCGTATACCATACCCAAGCCATTGCCTCCCTACATCAACACTGCTACATCCCAGCAAGCCACCCACAGCAAGCCCGTCCTCCGAATGCTCTTGCTCGGAAAGCCATGTTCAGGCAAAGGCACCCTCGCCGCCCGTCTCTCCAAAAAGTATGACATTGCAACGATATCCACCGGCGATCTCCTTCGCCAACACATCGTACAAAGGTCCGTGGCTCCGTACAGCAAATCCACTCACCATTGAAATCCTTGTCAGGACTGAGATTAGGAGACAAGCAGAAGGCATCGTCACCGCAGGCGGTCTTTTACCAGACGAAATGATGCTAGACCTGATCACCACCAAACTCGATACCCTCAAAGAGAATGCGAGTCTCCTTTTGTACCTCCATCCCGCGCACCGCTCACTCGTTCCCCGTACAGAATTGGATTCTAGACGGCTTTCCGCGCACACAACGACAGGCAAGGCTGCTGGACAGCTTCCTCGCGTGAGTCATCCACATTGCCCGGTGGCGCGTCATGCTGAGCATGCGTAGGACACACAGCATCCCACTCGACTTGATCGTCAACCTCGATGTCTCGGATGACCTGCTGTTTCAGTGGATCTCGGACCGCCGGGTCCACCTCCCATCCGGCCGCATCTACAGCACGTCCTACAACCCTCCCAAGATTCCAGGACTGGACGACGTCACGGGCGAACGCCTGGTAAAGCGACCCGACGATGATCCCGTACGCAGTTTTTTTCTTGGCCGATCCCGGGGCTGACGCCCGCGCTAGGAAACGTTTGCGCGTCGCCTCGAACACTATTATGCGCAGACCTTGCCCCTTCTCTACTACTACGCCTCCCGGGCGCATTCCACGCGTCTCGTGGATCTGTGTGGCGATTCGGACGCTGTCTGGCCCACGTTGGAGACGCTCGTGCGTGGTTCGTCTCCCGGTGTCCGGGAACGTGTCTTTTCCGGTCTACGCACGCGCCTCGGACAGCCGCAGGTCCGATTTCCGTTACACACTTCGCCGGCCGTCACGGGCGGGCTTTGCACTTGATAGACAACGCTCAACGGTGGCGTCGTGTGTATAGAGTTGACTGACCTCATCCACTCTTTCCGCGTTCATATATACATGGACGATCGTTTATTTTATTTATCAACGTGTGCTGTAGATCTAATCCGTCATCTGTAGCAGTAACACATACCCCCACGTACATATTCATATTTACTGTAATGGTGCAGTCCATAACCACATTGTTCCGCTTTGCGGCGTTTCAGCTGTCAACGTCGAATGAGCGCGAGATTGGCCGCAAGTGCGATAAGCCTCCAGCCAAGAGCAGACAAAAGGAAAGTGCTAATTCATTTAGTCATAAAGAACGGGAGTAGCGTGAAACAGCTGTCGATACACTGTAGAAAACAAGGTCGTCTGGGAGGATGCGCAGAACGTGAGCGTAGCAAAACATGACAAGAAAGGGTAACGCTTGTGTATGCTGTAAGATATCGGTGGGCGATTAGTATCATGCGTGAAGAAGCGGAAAGCTATGTGTAAGAGACAATGTCTGAAAAAGACAAGACAGACGAGAGGCTGCCAGCAGCACAGTCGCTCTAGATCCACATTCTTATGGCCGTCTAGACGATCTCCCAGACGGATGTCTCCAAGACACGGAATATCGTCGTATCTTTGGAGTTCTCCGACCAACCGACGGTCTCTCTCCAGTTCATGGAGTTGGCCTCCTTCTCTCCAGCTCCGGCAAATAATCCAAGGTCGTCATCGGAGATGCCGCGGAAGATGAGGAACAAGCGGGTGAAGACACAGGGGTCAGCGGTCACCGAGATATCAATAGCATTAGCGATCTTGGTAGGGGAGAGAAAACGGTATGCGATGTTCTTGTGGGCAGAAAACGCGTGTAGGTTGTTGCTGAAACAAGGCTGTTTGGAACCCGGAAAGAAAGGACACCAAGAAAACATACTTGATAAAGTTAGTTCGTGCATGCAAAGACATTCCGAGCTGGTCCAGCACGTTCATAAGGTGAGAAATAAAATCACGGAAAGACATCGCGAAACCGTTCCGCGGTGCGATAAATTCGTTGGGATCAACCATGGCTGGTTCAGGGCTAGAGAGGAGACGATGTCAAAGTATGAAACACATGAGCTAGATGATCACTTACACCGCTTCGTAGTACAGAGAAGTGACGACCATTTCGCTTTCAAAGTGCTCAAGCGCGCCGCCGGGATGCACTCGCAGGAAGTATTTGTATTTCTGTTCTCCAAGATTCTCGGCCGGTGGCCAAGTCAGAGGCAGTGACCAGAGGGGATTCACTGTCAAGATGACATCACAGTATTGTTGGGCAGGGGCGAGAATATTGAGGTGACACTTGGCGGAGGTCGGTCGGGCAGCGGTGGTAAGCTTGGTCATGACACGGGAATCAAAGAGAAACTCGGGTGTGATGTCGGGATCTCTCATCTTTGTTCCGGTGAAATCGACGGTGTGGTTATCGCCATCGTGCACGATGTTGAGTTTGCCCCAAAACAGGCCATCGACGACGGTACCGTCTTCCATACGTGCCATGTCGACGTCATCGGCAGAGGAAACGGTGGTTTCAAGAGCGATGTGTTGTCCTGGGTCGAGTTCGAGGTTGAAGGTGGCGGGCATTTCTGTGACTGGCGGAGGACTGAAGAAGCAAGATATGGTTACACGGTGCGTGTGTGGGGGGCAAGGCACTTACGGGGGAGGACTATACAAGCGTCAGCGACGTGACGAGGGAAGGAGGGTGGGGACATACGGGGGTTCGTCGGGTGGCGGGGGAGCGTCACTGACAATTTCTACGCGGAGACCCTGAACGCCCATCATGGCGATCTGGTATGAATCTTCACCGGTCAACTGGATATGTTAGATCGTGTGGTCGAGGGGGTCAGGTATTGCGTCAGATGAAGCCAGATAACGCACATAGATGTACGGTCCCGAGACCAAGCGCTAAGGGTGATTTCAGCGAGATGATCTGAGCAAGGGAGCCATACTCACGGAGGCATGGAGAGAGGCGAATTCTGTAGGGACTCGCAAGCTGAAGATGGCATCTGGGGGAGGCTTTGTCCAGTCTCTGGCGACAGCCTCGAGCTCCTAGCAAAGGGGATCGGGATGGGCAGGGCACGCCGAGAGAGTACGCACAGGAAAGCTTTGTGGGAGCTGATGAGATGGATGAGCGATGGATGGGGCAGAGGGAAGAACAACTGACGACTCGGACTGTCTCCATGTCGCCGTAAGCAAGAGTAAGGAGACGCTGTCTGGCGAGGGCCATCTGGGACTGTTTATGATATTCGTTGTCGCCCTTCTTGTTCTTGAATTTGTTCCAGAAGGACTGTGAGGGAAGACTGGCGCTGGTCGATCTGCAAGGGAGACATGAAAGACGGGAACGGGACAGACAGCGGGGGAACATACGCGGGGGAGAGGAGCATGTTCGTGGACGGTGAAGAGACCGAACACGAGGCAAGGTCGTCTTTTTCAATCACCGGCCAACGACATGCACTTGACTCGCCGGTAAGTACGTCGTTCAACATCGCCCAAAGCTCGCTCACAGTCGTGTTAGGTTGACTCGCAACGTTTTCCTGACCGTCCATCTGCCCAATGTCTCCCAACGTCCTGTCGTTGCACCCGTGCAAGTCGTGCGTTCCATCAGCCTCACTGGCTCTATGATATCAACCTTCTCTTCTCCAGCCATATGTACCAGACTTCTGGAATTCCGCCCGAACAAAGCCCGACGCTCCCTCGGAACCAGAGCTCCCAAAGGTGCATGTCGTCGGCGGCTCAGCAACCCACTATGACGGCGGCCCAATGCATAACCTCGAAAAGCTCCAAGAGGACAGTACTTCGCCCCCGATCGTTCAAGCCCGCGATTCCCCGCCCAGCAACGACTGGGCTGCGTTTTGGGAAAGCCTCGGACTTCCAAGGTCGTTTAGCGTCCGTCGCTCGCTATCCGAGGCGGGGCAGGCGTCAAATGACGGACCCAAACCTCAATCGCGATCCTTGACAGACGACGAAAGGAAGGGCTTATACATCCTCCTCGGCATCGTCGGGGCATCTTGGCTAGCTGGGGCACTTGTGAACCGACCAACGGTGGTAGCAGAGGAGCATGGCACCCACTAGAACATTCGCCCTTTGTAGAGTCCCAGTCATTTGTCTTGCCCGTGAATTCGTCCGTTTCGAAACAGGTGTCTTTTACTCCAGTTGCAATCTCAAGCACTAAATTTCCTTTGAGAAGGCATCGCCCTCTCTTATGACGATAGCCGTATCATCTCGATTCCGACGTGATTCATGCCAGCTTCTGTCCTTCCATTCCACATAACGCTGAAATATGTAGTAGCCAGGCTGAAATTGCAATTAATGTCCAAGTACACATTATACATTATGCAGTTGTAGTAACAGTAGGCGGTATGCTTGATGCACTGGCAGAGCTAGCAGATGCGTTGCCATTCTTTCCGCGCCCCCATCTCACGGATATTCTTTCGCCCTCCATATCAAGTCCATGTGCCCAAGCTTCTGCGGCGTGCTCTGCAGATGCTCGGGCTTTGAAGTTGACAAAGGCACATCTGTACTAGACTCAGCTGGTTGCACCGCACGTCAAGGTGTAAAGACCTACCTCGATTTCGCTACGTGGACCACCGACCTGAGCTCCGTTGAGGGCACATGAGGAAGCGAGTTCACCACAAGCGTCCGTACGTCTGCCTCTGTCGCAGATGCAGGCAGTGACGAGAGGAACAATGACATCTAGGATCATGAGTACGCGCGGTAGCGCGTCAACGGCGAAAACATACAATGGATGCGTCCTCTGGGGGCTTGAGCCCCTGTGCTACAGCATGGCTTGCCATAATTTTTCGTGCGACTGGGTCGTTCTGACCATGATAACGGTCTTTGATACTCTGGTGCCCGAGTTCATTGTCCACCGGCTTTTCATGTCTGCGTAACATGTCAGCCATTGTAGAGTTCATTCACCGGCCAGGGTACACACCTGTAGGGGCATTCGTCCCCTCGTTTACACTCGCCCTTGGCGAAGAATGAACATACGTGTGGCTGGTTACGCTTGTAATATGGATTCGTCCGAGCCAATTCCTTGAGCATCTCCTTGCCAGCAGAATTCGCCCGGCCGCCCACTTGTATCATCGACGTGGTGCCATCTGCCATCTACTCACAGACACGTTGAGGATATGCCGGGAAAACGACATGGAAGGAGGACGCGCCTTGTTTTCCATGTTTTGCGCATAGTATTCGCGATTGATGTCGCTTGTTGGAGCCTCGCTCTGGACGGCCAACGCAGTATCGCGGACTTGGGTCGGTAGACCGTACTCGAGATCCAGCAGACACGTTTGACAGACGTTCTTAACCTTGGCGCACGTCTGGCAGATGACGGTGGCCTTGTAGCGAGCGCCTGAACCGGGGTTCCAACGGAAGACGGTGAATGGACGTGCGCAGGTGCCACAGGAACGACCAAACTCTTGTTTCGACTGCGAACTCGGTCTGAAGATCGGAACGACATAGGAAACAAACGGCGTACCATTCTGATGAATGGGTTGTCACCGAGACCTGTTGGTGGTTAGCTTGGACTCGGTCATTTACTCGTGTAAAACGTACATGTCTCGCAGAGAATTGGGAACTCGCTCTGCTCCCAGCCTGCTTTGTTAAGATCTGCCTTGGGCATAGTTTTGATGGAGGACTTGGTTCAGAGTGTAAGGATATACGCTGACTAATATTGCAATAATACGCCCGGTAATATAAAGCCCTCCGGGCAGTCCTGGTCCCTCGCCACTCGGTGTGAGGTGTTTTGATAGGCAAGTCATATACAAGTTTGAGTAAACTACTAACATAGTATAAGTATGTGAGACCCGAAGGAGGAAGAGAACAAAATTGCTTTTGTGAGAGTTGGGGCGGATGAGCTCTGCACAGCCCCAGGGTGCACAGCCGGGAGTTTGACATAAGCAGCTTAAGTAATTCCCCCCACAAAACCTGAGTCCAGGAACAAGCCTCTAAGGTACTACGACATGTAGGTGATGATCAACGACAGATTGAAGGGCAGCGTGGATGCGGTCACGACGACCTCTCCCCCCTCGTCCACCAGCTCAGATACCTTCTTCTCTAGGTTCGGCCGAGTTGCTTCCTCGAGCTGCGGAGGAGCCTGGAAATATATCTGTCTCGTCGACGTCGACAGAGAAGGCTTCTTGATTTGACTACATCCATGTCGTGAGCACAATGAACAAGGAGATAGAATATAAAAAATCATACATGGTCTGTTTCTCCGTCAGCATGTCGATCAGCTGCTCAACGGTCCACTCCCGACTTATCGATATCTCCAAAGCTTCTCCACCACACACCGGACAATGCTCGCGCCTCTCGTGCTCGAATGTGTACGAGTATACCCCCTCAGTGCTGATCAGCATAAAGTAATTATTGAGGTATGCCGCAGAGCTGGTTGCGATCTTGAATGCTTCGTTACAACATGATGCTGAAATCATGTCGGAAATGAGAAACAGCCGTACTGCATGAACCTACCAGCAATAATGGCGTTTGTTGAGGCAATGGCAGGTATCACGTTCTTGACAACACCTTGAGTAAGTGACCAAGTCACCCCTTCGATTTTGAACTCCTTGGCTCGTGCAGATGCAATAGTGTACAGCCAGCTGATATGCTCGGGATCGTCCGTGTCAAGCTTCTTGTCTAATACAATATCAAGCAAGGATGAGCGTGAGATTACCAAAAGACTAACCCCCGTGTACTCTGGGCCACTCGAGGACGGAAGCCCATTCAATGCAATGCTCGGGAAGGCGTGGCGTATTAGCAATAGTGCAGATAGGGAATGTTGTGGGCTTGTTGAGCATATCAAGAGAGCATTCATAACAGGACGACACAGTGGGAAGAATGACACGAGCTTGACCCTTGAAACCTGTGAGATAAGTTAGAACGTGGTACTAGGAAGTTCAGTGTACTTGACCTTCTGTGCCACCGTCAATAAGAGGTTTCAAACTCTCTGGGTTCTCCGCATCAACCAGATTAACAAGTGTTGCGTTGATCCATCGACGTGCCTCTACGGAGTCGAGACCGCAAATGACGAGATTGAATTGCATGTAGTAGTCATCATCTTTCTCTTGAATCTTTCCAAAGTAGCTGCGCCGCGCGTAAGGCAGGAACAAGCGATACAAGTCTCGCGAACTCACGGAGTGACCTTCACACCTGGAACCCGCTTCATAACGTACTCGGCCGCCACGATAGCTTTCGGTTTGCCAACATCTGCCTGCCTGCCCATTATGATTCGCATGAAACGCGGTGTCGAAGCCAAAAGATGGGCGCACCTGAACAGAAACTGACGATTGAGGTTGCTGATATCAATGGTGTCCATGTCAATGACATGAATGTCCTTGAACCCTGTTAGCGCGAGGTTGGCCAGTATCTCGCAACCCAACCCGCCAGCGCCGATGACAAGAATTTTGCACTTGTTTCTCAAAAATTCTTTCACCTGAGGACTGTAAGAATCGACCCAAACACGCATGAGCCACTATACCTCCTCCCCAGCCATGAAAGACGGATCTGTTCGTGGGCCAGGCCGATCGAGGATTTGGTCAATGTGGAAGTAGCGGTCCTGCCAATCGCTCGAGGTCGGTGAACCATTCACATGTAGCGAGTTGGATGCCATTAATGAAGGGAGTCAAGTCTAAGGAATGTCTACAAAGTTCAACGGCACCCTCATGATCGGGAAGGTAATGCCTTCCTTATGTAAGCCTACATCCTAGACTCTAGTTATGGCCCACAGCGGCCAAGTGTTGAGTTTTAGCGGCCACCAGTACCTACGACAACGCCTAGCATTATCAGTTCTCAGCGGAAAGCCAGTGAGAATAGACAAAATCAGGTCCGAGGACAAAAATCCAGGCCTCCAAGGTCCGTTCGCCAATCGTGCTTCTTGTTCTCCCTAAACCAGCGTCCCAGACTATGAAATAAGTCTGCTACAATTGTTGGAAAAGGCGACCAATGGCACCGTCATTGAAATATCCGTCACTGGTATGATATAAAGTTAACCTGAGGTATATCTGCTTCATAGATCGTGTCAGGTACTGCCATCCTATTCAAACCAGGAATCATCTCTGGTGGACAGGTGACCCACGAATGTCCCCTCTCGCGTGCAGTGGGATACTTTCTTGAACCCTTGATTATGCTCGCCCCGTTTTCAAAGAAGCCCTTTCAATCTACCTTGCGAGGGATAACGACAGATGATATGGACCTCTCTGTGCGTTCCCCATCTCTGCATTCAATCACACTGAAAATTTCCAAGGTCGATCTGATCCGCACGGTGACGCTTCCACATCTCCAGATCTTTGGAATCTCGGATGGCGTCGAACTAAGAGTCTGTTTCGCATCAGTTGGGTTCCGTCAGTTGGACTAAACATTTGGCAGATAAAAAAACGTGGCGCCCCTCCAGGAGGTGGTGGAGAAGTTCAGTTTTTATGCCCTCTTGTCAAGCAGGTAAAAACAGTCAATTTCGTTGACCCAGGCAAAATCAAGCGAATTAGAGGAATAGCGCAAGTCGATACCCCACTCGTGCGCAACTATTACTCATAATTTCATCTGCGCATAGTCACGCTGTACGTGTGAGCCCTCAGTTCTCGAATCGCATGATCGATTCCTGCCGTTCGGTCCTCAATCGTTACATCCCTGATATA
>JBBPOH010000758.1:0-10506 GCA_038091335.1 Phylloporus arenicola | reverse complement strand
CTACATGTATGCACGCAACCGCTTGACAGCGTTGGTCCCCTGCCCAAACTGTTTCCAAGACAGAAACACCGAATTGAGGGCCCACGGGTGTTCGCGCATCGCGCTCGTTGCAGGTTTCTCTACCCCACATCTATCGAGACTACTGTGAATTGGGGGTTGGGATGGTCAATTTCCTTCAGTTGGTAGTAATCGGTATACGTAATGAGTGGTAGCCGCGCTCTATTGTCTTGCTCAAACCCGACGATGACTCTACTCAACGTACGCTCCTCATCCCCATGGTTTCACAATAACCACTGCCGCCCCGGAACTCCGCGTCTCCAGGTCCACGTACTTTGCGCGGACTCTGACATGTGACCGATTCTCTCTTTTGTCCAAATATCTCGGCTGGGGACTTCGATGGGGAATCATAAATACGCACTCAGGTCGCCACCTCTGTGCTGCGACAAGGACGATCCTCGCAAAAGGGCTGGCTGGCTCAGTCCCAAACTACCTTCCTTTCTGCTAACCCTCCCAGGCTGGACCAAGTTAATATAACGAAATCACTGGCATGACTTCACGGACTCCTATCCGACTCACACCGTACCGAGGACCACTTGCAACGCCTCCCACTTCTCCAGAAAGCAGTCCTACAATGTCGACGCCGCCCACAGACATTTCCTATTGCTCCACCGACCCAAGTCTCGACATTGCTATTCTTCAGCTCAAGATCTCCGCGCTGGGCCCGCCTATTCAACACCCATGTCGTCTTCATCGCCGGGGGCACAAATCCGCACTATTTTGTCCCGACACTCAGCTCAGACTCGCATTTGAAGGTCTGACGAACACGGCTTGCGATGTTGTGAACATTATTGCGGGGATCGTCACGCTCTGTTTATTGATGTGGGGACTTCTGGAATGGGTATTTAATGGTCTATTAACATTGCTTTGGAGTGCTGAACGCCTTTCTCCAGTCTTCATATGCCTCTAAATTACCGGGACAAACAGATCTCCTGTTACCAGCAACGCGGTTTCCCCTTCCATCCCGCTCAAGAACGTTCCCTTTGCACGGGGATCCTTCGCTATATGAGCCCGGCGATCAGCACGTTGCCGTCTTACAGTTTCTTTCTGAACAAATCCAGCACGCGAAGGCTCTGTCATCGTTAAGTGTTGACCTCGGTTCACCCCTTCGTGCTTTTTTTGAAGCACATCGTACGACGTAAGTCGTTCAGTCGAAATAAGCCATTTTCAACAATGACGCTCCCACTTAGCATCCCTGGTGCAGTACGACGCAACTTCTGCGAGCTACCCGATTTCCAAGGAATCGATCCATTCGCGACTCTAACAGAATCGCTCGACTCGTCTGTTCTTGACTTTACACCTGGAAGTTTCATCGGCAGAAGCGTACGTTCTTTCCGTCCTGACGACTTCGTTATTTGATACCCACTTAGTTTGCTCTCGCGCTGGATGAGTTGGGTGGCCTCATCTCGCTCTCACACCGTTCACCACGCGGAGGGCATCCGGATGAACGTCTACAGGCGATATTTTGGCGTACAACGTCAAACCTCCTCCTGGAATATTCCGCTGCACGTCCACGTGCCAGAAGACTGTTGCAGCATGTCCGTGCCGTCCATCAACTGCTGTTTCCGGTCGTTTCAGGACAGCATGCTGCTCAACGTATTGCACAAGTGTCCAACACCTCGTGGTGGGAGGGCCTTTTTCGTCCCGCGACTACCATCGATGATGGGATGCAAACGCTTGTGACCGGGCTGGAAGTCACCCTGGACAACCTTCGCCGGTTGGTCGCTTATCTTGACTGGATTACTGAACGTCTGGCAAGTGTTTGTTCGCGTCCAATCTTTGACTTGACTAACCTCTTTCTGTAGGCTCAGACGACCTTCAAAGGTGTTTTGGAGAAACATTCTACGACCGACTTCTCGTCATGCTTGATGTCGTTGCAAGATTTGTATGTTCGGTCACGGCCCCCGACACCACACAAACTCTGTTTCTGTTGGATCGACCAGGGGGATGTGTCCCCCCGGAAAGTGGACATTATGGTTCCAGGCACCCCGACAGTGCGTGCAGGACGTTAACCGTATGTATATATGGTACCATTTGCTTTATGTTGAGACGAGAGTACTTTATTGATAATCTAGCATACGAATCATGTACATTTTACGCACGAAATCCTATGTAACAGACTGTACAATCCAAAGCCTTCATCATGTCACACGGAGCTGTCAGTGGACAACAAGATTCGGAGTGGGCCGGTGAATGAATGTCGAGGGGATGTGACAGCGTTGATGGCTGCTTGAGCTCCGGGATCGCCTGGATGTACCCCATCAAGGAGATTTCACGCGATGAACATGTAGGCATCCGGAAAGCCAGACAGGCTTCGCTGGTACATGGGATATTGTTGGGTGGCGCTTGAAACCTATCATCATCGTCAGGACGGCATTGCCATACCCACATGGACGAGGTCTCATACTCGAATAAGACACCAGTGATCGAGTCCAAAGCCGACCAGATGACCAGACTGGAGAGAACGAGTATGGCACCTGGCGAATGACATTGGCGAGTCCAGGACTACATTTCCCTGCGTTTGCCTTGGTAATCGGTCATTGAACAAATAGAGATTTGGGGAAGCAAAAAATCGCGTCGTGTAGAGCGCAAGCCATTTCTGAGCCGGGCGGTGAGGGCATTTTGAGCTCGTCATGGCTTCCTGGTCGGCGCTGTGATGGAGATAGATATTCTTTCAAGGACTTGTCATCTACCGGGTAGCCGCGGCGCACGGCCTCGTCGGTGCATGCCTTGTCGAACAAAAGGGCTCTATAAGAGATATCGTGCTCCGCAACTGAACGGAATCTGCGCGTAGTATCAGCTTCCGATGTAGTACTCACCTCCTGCAAATTGGGCATTGCAAACCAAGTGCGATGCATCATGGGCTCTAGAAAGGGTCACAGCTTTGGCACTCTGAGCTGGATCAAGCAAGTGAATCGCAAGTCGGTCCGGACTCGAATTCGGCTTAGATTCTCGGCAGAATGTTATCGTCACCTTGTGGAATGATCCGGTTAGCTGATGAGCCTAGACTCTGGAGGGATTTCGTCCGACGGATTTGTCGGAAAGGCAAGCGCTGATACGATGGGAGTAGATCACTCTGGATGATCAAGGCGTCGAAGCCACACTGCAACGATTTGGAATGAGCTCCATTTCTAGGTACTTCATGGTGACTTTTGATGATGGGCGTACTCAATCACCTTTGGACGAAAGGGCTTGGAACAGTACTGGAGGGTTGTGTACAGAACAGACTTTTGGGACACCACCAACAGATAAGGCAAGGGTCGGGTTAGCGATCTGTGTGCGTCGCATGCCTCCAAAATCAATGTAAAGACTACAAGTAATACAGGTTTACAGTGAGAACGTACAGCAACACCGTAGTCATCGGTCCAAGGGCTGAAATCGAGTGTAGTGTTGCTTCGTTTGCGCCTCTACCATCTCCTGAGTCGACTCTGGAAGGTCTTGGACGAAACGACCTGGGTGCTTCTTCAGCGATGTCAGTCACGAGCCCAAAGATGACGCCAACCAGGTGATCCAGCGAACAGTGCGAGGGCGGGGATGACAGTGCTGGGTGGGATGACAGTGTTGTCTGCAACTTGGGCACAGTCTTTGATGATTGTAAACTTTCCCTGCAAGGTCACTCTGAGGATGTATCAGGAGCAGTGCAAATCGATAAGCGTACGATGATGCAGTTCTTTCCAATCACGACGTGGTTGCCGATCGTTGCTGCCTCGATGACAGAGTTGGCGCCAATGTGGACGTGATCTCCAATTTTCATTGGATAATAATTGAAGTTTCCGCGGTATGTTTTGTACGGTGGCCTGTTGGTGGTGCGGTGGGTGTCGAGCAGGACGACATGTGAACACACCTCATGATGCAGCCATCCCCAATGAGACAGTATCTGCCGAGGGATATGACGACTGCATGTCCTGGTCCAGTTCTTCTGAGGTCGCCTCGGATGATTGCACCGCTCGATATGATGGTCTTGCCACCGAGGATGATATTTTGTGGGCCTGCGATGGTGGCTCTCCGAGAGACCTTGTTCCCTGTGTCCTTTCAGTCTGTCTGGCTGACGTTCCACCACGAAATAGGTCAAGTTCGTACCGTTTCGATGAACTCGGCTTTCGAATAGTAGACGGGCGCATCCATACCGGTGGCTGTGTCTCCCAATGTCGTCCAGAATTTTGCTCGTATGCCAACGAACGACGCAAAGACATCTCTTCGCCCCGGTTTTCGCGGGCCGATCCCGCCCGCTCACCACCCTCGATGCCAGCCCCGCGCCGTACCACGGCCCGCTCACCCAGACCTTTCGCCGCCTCAAGCTCTTCTCGCTCGGCTCGCTCGGCCTCACCCTCACGATGTCCCCCCTCCTCCTCATCCTCGAGTCCTCCCTCCCGCTCTCCGGCCGCGTCTTCCTCACCGCCCTCGCTGTGTCCACCAGCTCCCTCTCCACAGCCCTCGTCGGCTGGTGCGGCGCGCCCTACGTCGTCGACCTCCGCACGCTCCCCGCACACGGTGACGCCCAGGGCCTCGAGATGACCACGCTCACCCTCGCGCTCAAGCGGCGCACGACCCGTGTGTACGACGCCGACTTTCTGGTCGCGACGCCCCGCCCGTTTGCGAGCTGGGAGCTCCCGCACGCTGTGCAGCTTCCGACCGCGTCTGACGATGCTGTCGCCGCGGGCAAGGCGGGCGCGCCGGGGACGGAGGAGACCGTCGCGGAGACGCTCAATGACAAGGGCGACGTCGTCGGGCGGTGGATCGTCACGTGGGGCGAGGGGGGCACGGCCAAGTGTCGTGGTACGGGCAAGGTTGTACGGTACGCGCCTCGCTCAATCCATTCACCGATGTTGCTGACCCATCCATGCCAGGTACTTTAATGTACACGAGGAGATGCTTTGATGGAGTCGTTTGGTTAGATCATGCTGTTTATTAGCCCACGTTGGCATCGGTACCTTGGACGACCGACCGAAGTTGTCTTGTTTTCTTACCCGACGTTTTGCCTCATCAGGCAATCCCTTTGTGCGGCATATCAGCCTGATCTCCGGCCTTGAACCCTCGACGGTTGTCGACGGCGAAACTCTCTGTCCGAGATCTCAGCCCCGTTTGGAGCTTTGTACCCGGCTTTCTGGAGCACCCCCCACATCGCGGCTGCGAGACATGAATGACGTAGGACATAAGTGGTATACGATCCAATGTAGATAGCAACAGATTTGATCATCGCCTAAAGTTTACTCCTCATCCGTGCGCCTTGCAGGCGCTCATCTGTAGAATGGAACCATCATCAGACATGATCCGAGTCATTAAACCGGAACCTACAGTTGCTGTCATAGAGACCATCAACGGGGACGGAGACGGTGTGCAAGTGGATATTCGATGCGTCCACCATCTCGGGAACAACCTCTTTCAGATTGCGCGCCCCCAACAGTCGCATGTTCATCTCAAATTCGTCCTACAAACCGTGAGCGAGAGAGCATGTAAATGTGTGGCGATCGTACGCGCAAAATCTCAAGGGCCCTTTCCACGCCCTCTTGCCCATACGACGAGAATGCGTAAATGAAGGGCCGACCCACGCCAACTATCACGTCCTGTGAGCCAAACACAAGGGAAAGCGAGCCATCATACCCGCCGTAGCCCCGAGCGCAATTGCCTTGAGAACGTCTGTCGCACGACGCACACCCCCATCGATAAACAGCTGAAACTTGTCGTTCGGAAACCGCAGACCGCGTCTCACTTTCAGTTGAGTGACGACCTCCACGAGGACCTCGAGGCCAGAACGGGCAAAGTCCAATTGACGACCGCCATGATTCGAGAGGACGACGCCAGCCAGGCCCGTATCATAAGCCTCGAGCACGTCTTCCCAACATTGCACGCCCTTCAAAATCAATGGCACTAAGTCACCGGGAATCAGCCTTGCGCGCGTTAACCTGGGCTCGTGAAACTCACTGTTGGTGATGCTTTTGAAGAACTTCATGTCTGACCAATTCAACCCCGGGTCGATAAATGACTTGCGCACACGATGTCAAGCACTCGTTCTCCGAAAAACAAGGCACTCACGCTGATGGCTCTCGCAGCACCCTGCGAGCGATCAATACCGCCCTGCCCGGCCTGCTTCACCTCTGACGGATCCTCCGCCTCAAACTTTTGCCGCATATCCTTTTCACGGCGACCAAGCTGAGGCGCATCGACAGTGATAAACAGACCCTTGATCCCGCGTGTCTCGGCATGCTGGACGATCCGCTTGGTGATCGCGCGATCCTTGTTCACGTACAACTGCAAGAACTGGACTTGGCCAGGTACAGCGGCGTCCACTATCTCGTCAAACGAACACGATGCAAGCGTTGGAATCTACTCGATCAGCCGAGACACTGCATGTGTCGTCGTGCGATCTCACCATTTGTATGACGCCGTGTTTTGCGGCGGCACGCGTCAGGTTGAGCTCGCCGTCCGGGTGACCGAGCTTGCCAAGCGCAGTGGCCGTCTACGAGTGCAATGTCAACGTCGCACGGTAATCAAAGCAGAATTCGTACAATATACAGCGGCATGCTCGTCTTGTGTCCCAAAATCGTCGTCGACCAGTCGACCCGGGTGACATCCCGCAAAACCCGTGGACGAAACCACACCCTACAACCCATCCAGTGACACCGACATCGAACACACAAACTAGCTTACCGGTGGAACGCAGAGTGATTTTCGCGACTCGTAATCTCATCATCCGCCGCCGACGAATAATACGCCCACGCCTTCTCCGGCATGACCATCCTCCCAATCGCCTACAAGCGTCAGGCAACGACACCCCCTCAAAGCGCACGACACACCTCAAAATCGTGCAGGCTGAGAATCTCGGAGAGGAGTGGACGCGCTGCAACGAGCGCCTCGCGCGCACGCTCCGTGTCGGTGACCACTCCCTCGATCTTGTCCACCGTGCCGGGGTCGACAGGCCCGAGACTGTCCTACGTCAGCGCACGCGCGCGGGACGCACTACTGCCACTGACTGTTTCTCCGGTTTCAGATTCGTCGTGATCGCGTCGGGCGGGTGGATGGGCTCGTATTCCTTGCTGTCGACGTCGTCAGCACGCTGCCGAACCCGGTGCACGTACAACGTACGTTGCGTCTTTTCCTGCGTACTTGAGGATGATGTTGCTCCCACCTGTCCGGCTCGGTGATCGGATCGTAGCGGCTAGCGAGTTTGGACGTACCGGGGTGATCTAGGACGAGTCAAGCTGTGTGCACACGAAACCAGTGATACTCACCATCCAAAAAGTCGGTGACATCGTACACGTTTCCTGCACAGACAGGGGGTGTTTAGCGATGTCGTTGACCTTGACTAGCGTTGAGCGTACCATGGACGATGATCCAGCAACTTTCGCGGTTGTTGTGCGAGGCAACCTCCTTACTTGTGAGCAGCTTTCCATGGACCATTGCGAGAACACAAGTCAAGAAACGTGGACAAGGTCTGATTTTGATGCGAGGCCTGCATTTCCACTCGAGTAACCAATTTTGCGGAAAATTCCGATTCGCTAAACTCTTTCGATTACTTAAGCTACCTTAAAGAGGCAAGTGTATAAGTTGCAATTGGATTCCATAGAGTACACAAAATACAAATCAATACTGAGTCCAGTCTTTATTGCATGCAGAGATTAAGAAATAAGAGAGAAAATCTAGAAGGAGCGACTATAGCTAATGGATGCGATACCTAAAGGCTATTTGTTACAGAGGATGATTAAATGCTTCTGAAGATGCAAAAGAGTGGAGAGAAAGGCGCATATGACATTTTAGGGAGCGATAACTTTAAACGACATCAAAAGCACTTCCGCCAGCTCGTGCGTCGAGGCTGACGACATCGTTCATACCTACCAGTATGCTGTGAGCATCGGTGCAACCGCTGATGGATAGAAACATACCCATGACTTCGAAAAATGCTTTGGGGTCCATTCCTTTTGCGGAAGTGAAATCGGTGCCAGTCTTTTTAAGCGAGTGCATGGCAGCACGGATAGCGTGGACTGCAGCGACACAAGATACTAGAGAGAAGACTGGACACCCATGAGACTCGAAATTCCATTGTGACCGCAGAGTGAACTTACTGATGATCTTGGCACCAAGCGCCTCGGCCTCTTTGCAAGTGAAAGAGGGTGTCAGGCCACCGGAGATGACGTTGACGAGAACGGGTTTAGGTGCCAATGCATTCACCGTCGAGGTGAGCAGTTCGGCAGTCTTGACACCCTCGATGAAGCAAACGTCAGCACCGGCATCGGCGGCAAGCTTGAGACGAATAATGGCTTCGTCCATGCCGAGGACTTGAGCGGAATCTGTGCGGCCGATGATGACCTGTGCAAGAGTGAGTCAGCCTGGTGTTCGTTCATGAGTTCCACATGGATACGCACAAAGTTTGAGCCGCCAGGGATGGAATCCCGGGCGATGACCGCAGCACGGATGCGGGTGATGAATTCTTCACGCGAAACGACTTGCTTGCCCATCAAGTGACCGCAACGCTTGGTCTGGACTTGATCCTCAATGTGCATGGCAGCAACACCAGCACGAGCGTATTGGTAGACGGTGCGGGCGACCATAGCGGTACCACCGAAACTGGAAAATAAGCGATGAGAAAGGAAGAAAAATAAAATCAGTTGAAATACATACCCAGTGTCGGCGTCAGCAATGACGGGAGTTGTAGGGCTGAGACTGCAGACCATCTGTGCGCTCTGAACAAAGTCGTTCAAAGTCGCAATGGCAAGGTCGGGTTGACCGAGGCGCGAGGCAGTGGTGGCAGCTCCACTTTGGTAGAGGCAGTCAAAGCCTGCCTCGAGTGCGCAACGGGCACTGATACCATCGCAGATACCAGGGGCAACCTATGAAAGAATGAGAAGCTACGATTGTAAGTTACAAAAGGGACAAACCACGATGCCGGGACGAGCGAGCATCTGGCGAAGACGCGTCGCGGGATCCCATGAGAGAGGACCTTCCAAGAAATTCTTGGGGTCGAGGCGGGGATTGTAGTAAACATCGTTCTTCAAGGGGCGCTCGGGAGAAGGTGTGCGTGACACGAGGGGAGCATTGTACTCTTTCGTTGGTGTTTGTGGAGCAGATCGAAGGATGCGAGGGACGACGGGAGGGGAGGACTCAATGGCCCTGAAGAAGAAGTCGAGACCAGGCATGATGATTTAAAGTGGAGGTGAAGTGTATACACAAGGCGGATTAAAGAGCAGAGGAGAACTGAGGAAAGAGTGAGCGTCGGCTTGATCTTTATAAGCCCGAGGAGGGACCCCATTCGGCTGATATTTCTAAAGAGTTGGATGAACACTGAAAGGGTCAATCTCGCTGTTACGTAGTGCTACATTTCCGTGTTGGGGAGCGCATGAGGTGGAATGCGTACCACGGGGAAGGACCTAAATGGAAAGGCGTTAGAGAGAGACAGAATCGGACGCTGATGCGCATCGCAGAATTCCTATTCCGTGGTCAAGTTGGGAGTGAGACCGGCAAAGTTTCGGCGCCGCCCTCAATCGTCCACTCAGGGCTGCTTACGACGGCGACTTGGGAGGTGGTGTATTACCAGATCGGCGCTTAAGCGGACTTACAGCCTGAAGCGAGCTAAATGCATTGCATGCCTTTTTTGGACGATCTCAATGCCCGATCTTCGTAATGCCCAATTAGGAACACGCTGGACCGTACTGAGACGCGTTGGAATGCGGACACATTCGCAGCGTCCTTGGCATCGTGAGTGCGCACTTGAGCCTGCAGCGGCGTGGAGTTTGAGGGGAAAACCGATCAAACGCCCTCGCACCGTGTGCTGGTGGAGATGCTGCGCGTGACTCAGTGAGAAGCATTGCACGGCTCTCCCATCCATCCAGCCGTTGGATTGTTCACGGTGCGCTTTCGCGGGTTCATCGTATCAAGTCTAATTTGATCAGAAGCGAATGACCATGTCACATGTGCCCATTTTTAAATTTCAATGCACTGGCATGATTGCACTGGAAAATTCATATCAGGTTTCATCGTAGTAAGCGATACGCAATCCTAGTATCAGCCGTGCGGTGAAGCGTATGAGCCAATCACACAGGTCGCCGCTGTATAGGTCGGTAATCCCCATCAAACGCCAAAAGCTATTGTCCGCTCACCCAGTCTCCGATGGCAAAAGCCCTAAAGGTTCACCCCCTCGATCTCACACACGGTCTTCATGGCCATGCAGGATTCAGTGGTTTCGGCTGACACAGATTCTCCGAGACATGAGCGCTGTTGACTAGTCAACCACAATCCTGGATCATATCTCGCTCCCCGTATACATCGTATGTTTCATCGAGAACTCTAGCCTCCACGCGATCCCAACAGAATCCTAATTTGCCATCGCACTCGGAAATCTCGGACACCCGATGGTGAGCTCAACTTTACCCACCACTGCAAAACACAGTGTGGTCCGGGTGAAGGTGGAATCAGCATCTGTTCTTCCACAGCCTGCATGATACTGATCAGTTGCGT